>ML383839.1:0-50014 GCA_005239525.1 Nicotiana knightiana
CCAAAAAAACGAGTTCGTAACCTAAAAGTGGAATAAGAAAAGTACAACAAGGACTCTTAAATAAAAATTTTACAACAAAAAGATAATATTCGTAAACATATAAAATACTTCTAGCTTTAAACGGATGTGAGAGTGAAAGACTCCTAGAATCGGAAGGAAATTGAAAGAACTCAAATTAAATAATTATATAATTTTTCATATCAAAGTCCTCGGTATTAGGCAAATAATTAAATGATTGTCTCTAAATATTAGAAAAATAATTATTTGACCATTCCTACATATTAGGCAAATCATTAAATGATTGTCCATAAATATTAGGAAAATAATTAAATGATAATTCTTATATATTAAGAAAATAACTAAATTACTACTTTGTCCAATATAAAATATATTCTTAAAGGTATAAAAGGTAAACGACATTTCACTAAAGACCTTCGTACTTTTAATATAGTATAGATATAAATATAACTTAATTTAGAGTAGAAATTTTCAAACTAAATATATATTCTAGTACCACCTGCTACCTGTTGTTCTCTTGTATTTTCGAAAAAAGGAAATTCATGACTATACATACTCTGTTACATTCAACTCATAATGAAATGGTAACAACAACCATCTTTATTTTCTTTTAGGGGTGTAATTATTGTTGTTAGTAGTTCTTTTAAGAATGTAAAAAGGTATTATTAGTAACTTTTGCACTATTAAATATTTTTATATTAAAAATCAATTGGGTGTTGTTTGGTCTTGTTAGGAATAGCCTAGAGAGTCGATTATGAAGTTTGGATGTATTTAGAACTGATTCCAATTTGTTTGATATTAA
Source organism: Nicotiana knightiana (assembly GCA_005239525.1). NCBI lineage: Eukaryota > Viridiplantae > Streptophyta > Magnoliopsida > Solanales > Solanaceae > Nicotiana > Nicotiana knightiana. The sequence continues at coordinate 821 of ML383839.1, forward strand.
AAAAAGGTTGAATTGCGAAAATGACGATTGTATATGTAGTATGTAAATCACTCATTGTATGGCATGTGTATGTCTTGTATATATCCTACATACGTCATGCCTATAAGTATTAGAGATTCTGTAGTGGAGAGGTCAACTCGTCGAGGCAGCTACTTGGGAATCCGAGTCGGACATGCGGAGTAGATATTCACCTATTCACCAGTTCAGGTACTTTTTTATGTTCGTTCGAGGACGAACAGTTGTTTTAGAGGGGGAGAATGTGATGACCCGATAGGTCATATTATGATTTAAAATCTAATTATGTGATTCGAAGCCTTAAAAATCATGTTTAACGTTTCTCGATTTACGTGTGTAGTCCGGACGTCTTTCTGGAAAGCTTTTATGTTAAAACTGTGAAAAATAAAGGATTTTTGCCTAAAACTTCATTGAGTTGACTTCGATCAACATTTTCAGTAAATGGACCCGGATTTATATTTTGACGATCCCGGTGGGCCCGACTGTGATTTGAGACTTGGGCGTATGTCCGGAATTGAATTCGAAAGTCCCTAGGCCGAGATATCGGACTTTGTCGAAATTTGAAAGTTAAAGGCTTAATGAATTTGGCATGGTTGACCAAAGAGTGACTTTTTGGATAACGGGTCCGAATTTTGGTTTCGGAACCCGGTATAGGTCCAATACCATTTTTATGACTTGTCTGTGAAATTTGATGAAAAACAGAGTTGTATTTGACGTGATTCGGACGCCCGGTTGTGAAAATAGAGATTTCAAAGTTTTCTTGAAAATTTCATTTGATTTGGTGTTCAATTCATATTTCTATGTGTTATTTTGGCGATTTGATCGCGCGTGCAAGTTTGTATGATGTTTTTAGACTAGTGAGCACTTTTGGTTTAGAGCCTCGAGGGCTCGGGTGATCTTCAAATAGGCTACGGAGTGAAATTTGGCTTGGAGAAATTGCTGGTGCATCTGATCTTGTTGTAGGCCTCTGATCTCGCATTTACGAGATCAGGCATCACATTTACGACCTCTGAAGGGTTCGCATTTGCGCGCTTCTCATCGCAAATGCGAAGAGAAGCTGGGCCACACAGGTTTCGCATTTACGAAATATTCTTTGCATTTGCGAAGTGGGTCTGGGGAATGCATTCTTCGTTTGCGATGATTGTGCCACATTTGCGGTCATATCAGAGTTCGCATTTGCGAAGACAACAGAGGTGTGAGGGGCTTTGTTGCAATGGTTCTTTTGCATTTGCGGCACATTGGCGACATCTGCAGCTGGGTAAATATGACTTAGACGGGATTTTTCTCCAATTCTTCAAAGTTTCAAAACCTAAAATACAAGAGGCGATTTCTCAAAGAACTTTTCTTCCCCAAATCATTGATAAGTGATCTTAAACTAATTTTCTTTCAATCTTTCACTACTTTTCCTAAGATTTCAACCTAAAATATAAGGTTTTTCATGGTGGAATTGGGGGTTTTTGGGTAGAAACTAGGGATTTGGTAAATTGAGAATTTAGACCTCAAATTAAGGTCGGATTCCAAAATAAATTACATAACCGGGCTCGGGGGTAATTGGGTAATCAGGTTTTTGTCTAAATTTTGGGTTTGGACCAAGTGAGCTCGGGTGTTGACTTTTGTTGATTTTTTTCAAAAATGGCCTAAATTGAATTCTTCACAATCATGGGTAGTTCCTAAGGCTTAAATTGAATTGTTGGTTTGTAAATTACTAGATTCTATCGGTTCGGAAGCTTGTGTGAAAAGAAAGGCCGTGGTTGAGCTTTGAGTTGAGACGTTGGAGTGAGGTAAGTGTCGTCGTTAACCTTGATTGAGGGAATATGAATTCTTTGCCTATTTGCTACTTGTTTAATTGTTGGGAACACCGTATATGTGAGGTGACGATTAATTATGCGTTGTAGTTGGGTTAAAGCATGCGAGTGGGATATGGTTTCTTCCAAATTTAGCTTCCATTGTTCATGTGATCCATGTTTAGACTAGTATTGTTAAATCGATCACTTTCATCATTCTTAAAAATCTTTTGATGGTAATTGAGTATTGATTTCGAAGTTGAGATCGACATTGTGGAACCAAATGTGGAAGTAAGGCTTATACTTGTTATTTTATCTCCCTGTTGTTGTTGTTCATTGCACTATAGTAAGGGAGAGTGCTAATGCACGAAGAGTGATGTTGTGCCGTTTTTATTGACTTTATGGTGAGGTTGAGAGTGTTAATGCACGAAGGGTGATGTCGTGCCATATTGAGAGTGTTAATGCACGAAGGATGATGTCGTGCCATACTGTGAGTGTAATGCACGAAGGGTGATGTCGTGCCTTGTTATGAGAGTTAATGCACGAAGGGTGATGCCGTGTCATTTTTATAAATTTCATGGTGAGGATGAGAGTAAAAGCACGAAGGGTGATGTCGTGCACTTTTCCTTTTGCTGTGTTCATTGGTTCTTATTGGTTCATAGTATATTTACTATTCAAGTTTTTTTCTGTTGTAGTTCTTTATCTCGTATTTTCCCTCAACATTTTCCCCCCTCTCAATATTACCTGTTTAGTTCTTTACTATTATATGTATATACACTGTTAACTTGTACAAGTTTGATTGTAGGTGCCTTGTCTTAGCTTCGTCACTACTTCGTCGAGGTTAGGCTCGACACTTACCAGTACATGGGGTCAGTTGTACTGATACTGCACTCCGCACTTTTTGTGCAAATTTTGGTACCGCCTCTGGTTGATTCAGAGATTAGCTGCCAGATTGCTATCAGGAGACCCAAGGTAGATTTGCCGGCGTCCGCATACCCTGGAGTCTCTTCTTAGTTTTATCTTTTACTGTTTTCTATTTCAAAACAATGTATTTTCCCTTCTTCAGACTCTGTTTGTAGTAATCTTAGTAGTTCGTGAGTTGTGACACCAGATCCGGTAGTTGTAAATGTTGAAGCTTTTATATTATTCTGTATTCGTTGTTATTCATCTTAATTTATTGATGTTGTTGATTGAGTTGAATAAGGTTTAGCTTAAAAATACTCTAACGTGGCTTGCCTAGCAAGTGGAATGTTAGGCGCCATCACAGTCCCGACGGTGGAAATTGCAGGCCGTGACAAGTTGGTATCAGAGCAGTAGGTTGCCTAGGTCTCACAATTCACGAGCGAGCTTAGTACAGTCTGGGGGATCGGTACGGAGATGTCTGTACTTATCTCCTAGAGGCTATGGAGTTTAGGAATAAATTTCACTTATATTCTTCTATGTCGTGCGATTTTGTTTTCTTAGTACTGATTGAACTCTTATTCTTCCACAGATGGTGAGAACACGTACCACTTTTTCAGTTGAGCAGCAGCCAGGGCCTCTAGTGGAAGCTTCTACGAGGGGCAGGGTTGAGGCCGAGGTAAGGGCATGGCTCAACCCAGAGCCCCAGGAGCAGCCCCAACAGTGGAGCCTCAGGTAGAGCTTGAGGAGGAGACTCCAACCCAGACTGTTCCTACCGGGCTAGCTCAGGTTCCGGAGGGGTTCATTGCCACCCAGTGCTTCAGGACACTTTGGTCTGTTTAGTGGTCCTGATGGAGAGTGTGTCCCATACTAGTGCATTTCCCATGGCACCAATCTCTCTTAGGCTGGAGGAGGAGCACAGACTCCTGCTACTCACACTCCAGAGCAGTTCGGTCGGTTATTGCGGCACAGGCCGGTGAGGGGCAAGCTATGTCTTTTGAGGCTTTTTGGAGATTGAACAAGTTCACCAAGCTCTTTCCAGTTCACTTCAGTAGTGCTACTCCCACTCCAGAACATGGGTCGATTTTGCTGTATTTCAGATTACTGGTTCCGCCAAGAAATGGTGGATATGTTTTTTATTGACTAGACCAGCGGGGTCGCCTGCTCTTACTTGAGACCAGCTCTCTCAGCTCTTCTTGGAGAATTTTCTCCCTATAACATTGAGAGAAGAGTATCGTTGTCAGTTCGAGCGTCTTCAGAAGGGCAGTATGATTATTACTCAGTATGAGACCCATTTTGTGGATTTGGCCCGTCATGCTCTTCTTTTACTTCCTACCCAGAGAGAGGGTGAGGAGGTTTATTGAGGGACTTGCTCAGCCTATCAAGTTGCAGATGGCTAAGGAGACTGGGAGTGAGATTTTCTTCTAGGAGGCTTCCAATGTCGCTAGGTGAGTTGAGATGGTTCTTGCTCAAGGAGGTCAGGGGTCTAAAGGAGGCCTCGTCATTCCGGTGGGTTTAGCGGTGCCTCATCTGGAGGTAGGGGTACTTTTAGTAGAGGCCATCCTCCCATGATGTTTCATTCAGTACTCTAGGCATCCCACGATGCTCCAATTGTTCGTGGCCCTCATATGCCTTATTCTGATAAGCTAGCCTACAGTGCACCACCAGCTCCTATCAGTGCACCTCCGCTCCAGAGTTTTCAGGGTGGTTACTCAGGTCGACAGGGTCAGTTTCACGGCTAGCAGCCACAACAGACGAGGTCTTGTTATACTTGTGGTGACCCGAGGCACATTGCTAGATTTTCCCCTCATGCATCGAGCAGTTCACAACATCAGGGTTCTCGTGTCATGGTCCCGGTACTGGGTGTTGCACTACCCGCTCAACCAACTAAAGGTAGGGTTCAGACATCCAGAGTTGGTGGTCCGACCATTAGAGGTGGAGTTCAGGCCGCTAACGGTGGAGGCCAGCCAGCCAGGGGCCGTCCTAGAGATGTAGTTTAGAGTGGCACCCCCGATGCTATGCTTTTCCAGCTAGGCCTGAGACCGATTCATCCGACGCCGTTGTCGCTCCCCCTTTTTCCCGCGAAATCGGGTTTTGACATTTTTGGGACAACTCCCTTCCTTTTGGGATGAGAGTATGGGATTTGAAGAGTCGCCACCTAACAGATTAAGGTGCGTTAGGGCACCTAAAGCAAATAACTCATAAACCGGTTTACTTTACCAGAGATTGAGTAAGGGATAAAAATTACTTTGAGGGGAAGGTGTTAGGCACCCCTCTAGGTCCACAACGGTGGGTCCCGGCCAAACTTAATCTGTGTGAATTAGTCTTTAAAGAGAAATAAATCCATTTAAACAAATAGAAATCATTCAAAACGGAAATTAAAGGGGGGTTCTAGGTTTATTAGCCTATAGGATGTTCCATTCAATACTCGGTAACTTTCCTCAAATAGAGGTATTACGCGTAGCATTAGCGCACATGTCATCATCTCCCTTACTACCCAGTTACCCTTCCCCTTTCGTTATCATCTAAGCGTTCTAATAGTGTCTGGTACGTATCCTATGTGTGCGCTACCGTCCCCTTACCTATGGCCCTGGAGGTGTTTAGGACCTCTATTTTAAGGTGGTTCTAGGCTCACCTATGTTGTTTAAAGGGAGAAAACTAAGCGACAAACAAAATCATATAGGACTGTCACATAAGGAACAATTAAAGGTCTCACATTTACCTTCACAAGTAAACATACAATTGCACGCTTATTCAAACAAGCAGTTTTAAAAAAGATTTAGGAGTCCTATAGGTAGGATATCTAAATGAGCATAAACATAATATATAGCAGTTTTATTTAAGCGAGGCAGCGAATACCTATAAATTTTCCTACTGATTTTGTTGATGCAGAATCTGAGCATGTTTCAAGCAAGAAATCACAATTTTCAAACTTCAGAACTTTGATTATCCTACAGGCTTGCCTAGGTGATAACTGGGAAGAATCCTATAGACATGGTATCTAAACGTTAATCAGACTAAATAGTGATTAATTTAAACAAGCAAATTTCATCTTTTAGGTCTGATATGCATGTTTCTTATGTGCTGAGACTGATCACAAGTATTATGACATCCAAACATAGAAACTGATTTCGTACATTTTTTCTCTATAGGCATGATATCCAAGTGTTGAAGTTGTTTTTACACTTATTTCCTATATGCATGGTGTCTAAGTTTCAAGACTGTATTTCCTATATGCATGATATCTAGGCGAATAAAAGTGTCAATTAATTGCCAAATGAGTTCAGCAAAAGAACCTAGGAACATGATTTCTAATGCACACATAGAGGTTTTGAAAATATGGTACTTGAGGCAAAATTGATAACGACCTAGAAGCAGAATTTCTAAGACGCAAAAAATGTGAAAATTTAGGATTTCAAAGAATGAGATAAGTTCTATGTTCATGATTTCTAATGCACACATAGAGGTTTTGAAAATATGGTACTTGAGGCAAAATTGATAACGACCTAGAAGCAGAATTTCTAAGACGCAAAAAATGTGAAAATTTAGGATTTCAAAGAATGAGATAAGTTCTATGTTCATGATTTCTAATGCACACATAGAGGTTTTGAAAATATGGTACTTGAGGCAAAATTGATAACGACCTAGAAGCAGAATTTCTAAGACGCAAAAAATGTGAAAATTTAGGATTTCAAAGAATGAGATAAGTTCTATGTGCATGATTTCTAATGCATATAAATCGTCATCACAATAACCTATATGCATGATTTCTAATGCATATAAATCATCATCACAATAACCTATAGGCATGATTTCTGATGCACACAAATCATCACCACAATAACCTATAGGCATGATTTCTACCCGAACCCAACAATAATATATATATATATATAAAGTCCCTCCCAGCTTTTAGTAAGAACCCCATATCAGTTTTACAAAGGTTATTACTAGAGGACAATAAAAAAGAATTACATAATGAAAATAACTATACTATAGGGAGCCTTAGCGGGCACAATGTCAATCTTGGAAGCCAAGCCTTCAAGAAAGTCTGAGGTATGTCTTTGAGGCCAATAGTCCATAATACACCAAATGGCTTCTAGTGTGTCAAAGTTCCCAAGGGCCTCAGGGAACCCAGGCAATGCTCACACCAGAACCCTTTCAAAGAAATAGTTTTTTTAAAACAAGTTTGGAAAGGCCAGCCCCAGTGTGTCAGAGTTTGGAGGAGTCTCATGAACTCCTAAGCAGTGCTCACACTAGAGGGGCAGAACCCTAGATATCTAAGAGTAGGAGTTGAAAATAGTATATAAAAGTAGGAGATAGTTTTTTAGAAAAACAGATTGGACTTAGAGCTGAATAGATTACAAGAGTACAAAAACTACAAGCAAGACTGAACCACATTTAGCAGGTTAAGTTCAGAAATGAAGTCCAGTAGTTAAACAATCACCAGGAACACTGGAATCATAGACAGGACAGAGTCACAATTAAGTCAAACAAGGTTTCACAGGGTTGGAATTGACTTAGTTCATTAACTATTACTAGGTGAGCAAATAGACATGTATTAAACAAAGAACAACATGCTGAAATTAAGTTACTAATCAGACAATCATGCAAAAAGGGGGTGGGTAGTAGGAATTAAACATGCTATTTTCATAAAAAAAGTAAACAAGTATCATAGGCTAAACAGAGTCATGCTAAGTTAGACTAACTATACTAACGCACAACACAGGACAAGTTAATAGGAGCTTAGGCATGCTAGTAAGAAGGCAATAAACATAAACATAGGACAAACAGAGGCATGTTGGAATTTGAAGCACTAACCACACAGCCATGTGAAACAAAGAGGTAACAAAGACTAAGGCATACTAGTTAAAAATTAAACTAGAAGCATGTCATAAACATGACATATTGAGGTTCGAAATAGGCTAATATAAATCACAAGGAAGGAGATGGCTAAGAGACAAATATCACAGTAGAAGCATATTGAAATACATAGCACATAGAAGAGATCATGATAACAAAAATGAAGGCATATCAGTTAAGATATAGCAAACATGAAGTGAAGGCAAATAGGATCCAAGAGTCTAGCCTTGGTTTTCAGCCGGCTAGATAGAGCAGCAAACACAAGTAACAGAAAGAATTACAATGAAGAGTGTGTGTGAGTAAGAGTTTGTGTGTGTGTGTGTGTGTGTGTGTGTGTTTCTGTATCTTTCTGAGTGTGTTCGTGTGTTTTAAAAAATCAGAATGGGGGGATTATATAACACTTAGCAGGGTCAAACAAATAAGGCAAAGGAAATCAATTGCACACAAATAAGGCATGCAATGTCAATTAATCAGTCAATTAGGGCTTAATGAGAGTAAGTAAAGCTTAAAATTAAGGAGAGTCTTTTACGGGGTAAATCAGTAGACAGGATTGAGGCTAAATAAGGTAAGTCGTAAATCAATTAGAGGTCATTCAAAACTATCAAAACCCAGAAATCAAACAATATAATTAAGGAAGGTAGCACTAATTACGAATCACATATAAGGAAAGGATAGGTGAAAATCTCAAAAAGTAACAATCTTAACAGAATAATATAATTTCGAACCCTGGTTAGTCAAATAAGATCAATTAATCTCTGTTAATTAAAGAATAATTGGCAAATATTGAAACAACCAGTGAGATAAGCAGAAACCCTTAGGGCTTAGATCATAGGCATGAAAAATCAGTCGAACCAGTAAAGGGAATTAGATTTAAACACTTAGAAACTTTAGAACCTTTTTGCAGAGAACTAAAAATGAAACCCTAGTTTTAGAAAAACATTAAAATCGATTAATAATAAGAAAACAAAAGAGAATGTTTTTAAAGAAAAATGCCAGATAATCTTAAAATCATACCAGATCTACAAGGATCTGAACAAACTCAAGTAGAAAAGGATTAGGGTTTGAAGAATGGAACAAGGTGGAAAAATCCAATGAAGAACCGGATTTTCAAGCCATAAACACGAAGATAACAATACTCACAAATACAGAGATGAACACAGGCATGTTCATCGAGAAAGTGAAGAGTTGAAGCCAAGTCTGTGTTGAATCTCTTCGAGATTCCATCAAAAAACAAAGAAATTGAATAGCCAGTAGAGGTACGAGGCCGGATAGGTCCTGAGATTGAAGAGAAAAGCCATGGATTGAAGGGTTTTTAGGGACGGCGACTAGGGTTAGGGGAGGGCTTGAGAGAGAGAAGAGAGGATGAGGGATTCGGGGGCTTCCGGTTTGAAGAAATGACTAGGGTTAGGGTGCTAGGGGTTAATTAAAAAAGGAAATGGATCTTGGACCGTTGATCTTCTGAGATCAACGGCCAGGATTCCATTTGGGGTTGGGGCGGGTTTAAGGACTAGGTTATGGGTATTTGGGCTATGATTTTAATTGGGCTGGAGGGGTAATAATTTGGGCTAGGTCCGAAATTAAAACAAAATTAAAAAGGCTATTATTTAAATACCCAATTAGTTTGATAAATAATTTGTAAAATAGTAAATTATAAAATAAAAAAAAATTCATGCATAAAGATGATTTAAGATAATTACTTAATATTATAAAAATATAAAAAGCTATTTTCTGGTGAAATAAGGTAATCATGCACACATGGGTTATTATTGCAAAGTTATTGTAATTATAACCCTAAAAATATAAGTGTGGCTATTCATGAAATAATTAAAGCTTAGTATAAATACAAATGACAAAAACTAAGCAATAAAATTATTATAAAATCATTTGTGATGCAATTAGTAATTATTTATATAATAAAATACTGGGATAAATTGATAAAAATCCTTTGAAAAATATTAAATTATGCTCATGCATTGTTTTGAAGCTATATATGCATTTTAAAAATAATATAGGGAAAAATTGGGTATCAACAGCTGCTATCTTACCCGGGAAGGATGAAAGAGTTATCGGGTAAAGATATGATGGCCAATTTTGACCGAGTAGGGTGATTTAAGAGGCAGAGGCCACACTCTGGTCTCCAAGCTGCCTACATATCCCTGGTTTTACAGGAATCAGGCTGTGTGTAGTTCTGGATTCACCAACGAAAAATGCCGATGAAGTCATCACAAGAACGAACACAAGGTTTTGAATGGTTGCGGTGAGTGGTCAGGTTTGATGTAATGTGAAGGAACTGGAGAGGGATTGCTCCCGTTGTGATAATGGTTGCTCAATCGGGCTACCTGATAATGAAAGATGCACTACAAGCATATACGTATAAATTTGCGTAAATTTAAACGTGATGCGAATTCCCTTCAGACCATGAGAATTGTCTTCGGATGGTTGAGGATGATATCCTTAGACTATGATGTCCTGGGCCATGAATTCTGCGGTAAGCGATTCGCAGGCCATGAAATAGTGTTCTCGGGCTATGAAAATGGTGCCTCCTAACCATGACGCCTTTGAATAATGATATGCAAGTTTGAGAGATCCTCAGGCCATGGCATGGTGTCTTCCGGCTATGAGGATGGTGCCTTCAGACTATGACGCCTTCGGACAAGTTGGCGGTATTTCAGCCCATGAAGTGTAAAGACATGCTACTAGAAGCAACAATACAGGGATTAGTCTTGTATAAAGTTGAGGGCAGAGCTTAGCCCGAGAAAAGGGAAGGGATAATGCAAGAGAGACAGTGCTTAGCCGCGTGCAAAGATTCAGGACAGGTCTTAGTTGCATGCAGAGGGAAGGAAGGGCTTATCCTTATGTAGATATGGAGGCAGGGCTTAGCCTCATGTAAGATTGAGACAGAGCTTAGTCTCATGAAAAGTTTCAGACAGGGCTTAGTCCCATGCAATGGGAAGGCAGGGCTTAGCCTTATGCAGATATAGAGATAGGGCTTAGCCTCATGCAAGATTGATATAGAGCTTAGTCTTATGCAAAGTTTGGGACAGGGCTTAGTCCCATGCAGAGGGAAGGCAGGGCTTAGCCTTTTGCAGATATGGAGGCAGGGCTTAGCCTCATGCAAGATTGAGACAGAGCTTGGTCTCATGCAAACAGAAGGCGGAGCTTAGCCTTATGCAAGTAGGGAGGCAGGCTTAGCCTCATGCAAGATTGAGACAAAGCTTAGTCTCATGCAATGGAAAATAAGTGATAGAAGAGAAATAAAGATATCGAAAGAAGAGATCCCAGGAAGGAGAAGAACCTAGTTCTCAAGGCTTCCAACAAGGATTCAAGTGGTGATGAATCTGACATGGAGTATCTCACTCAAAGATTCCAAAAGATGATTCAAAAAAATGGTGGGATTCCAAAGAAAGGAAGTTCCAGTAGGAATTTCAAAGAAAATGATTGATGTCATAAGTGTGGAAAGCTTGGACACTTCATTAAAGATTGTCCTCTTCATAAGCAGGATCATTACAAAGCCAACACTGAAAAGGTGGCTAAGAGGAACCAGGTCCCTGACAGAAAGTTCAAAATAAGATATGTTGCTGACAACATGGTGAAGCAAGCCCTGGCTGATTGGGGAAATTCCTTCGGTGAATTTGAAGGTGAAGATGACCAAAGAGATACATCTATGATGGTTGCTGACAATGAATCTTTAGAATATGAGTCAATCTTTGCACTCATGGCCAAATCTGATGATGATGATGAGGACAAGGAGGAAGATGAGGTATGTTTTCTTGATGTTCAAAGAAATTTGAAAACCTACTCTAAGAAAAAATTGATGTCCTTAGCTAACATGTTGATTAATGCCTATCATAACCTCATTAATAAGAAAAATGCTTTAATAGAAGAAATTGGTGACATAGATCAAGAGAGGGATGATATGGTAATTTCTATTATAGACTTGAAGGAACAAGTGGAAGAAGTAACTAGAGAAAATAACTTGTTGAAAAAACAAACAAAAAAATGAATGGACAACACTCAAAAGGGAAAGGAAGTTGCAAGTGAGGCACACCTTGAGCTTGAAAATGAGTTAAGATCAATGAAATCTAGTTTGTGTGCGGAGCTTGAGAAAAACAAACAACTTCAGGAAGAACTAGGAAGAGTGAAGAGTGATCTTGAAAAATCACTTAAGTGGACCTGGTCCTCTGATGCTATCACTGCCTTGTACACAAGCAATAGGGAAAACAGGCAGGGAATCGGGTTCCAAAGAGAAAAGACTCCCTACAACCCTCATAGCAAGTACGTTAATGTACCTAAAAATTGGCTTTGCACTCACTGTGGCAACACTGGGCACTTTAAAGAAAATTTTAAGGCCAAAATTCATTCTCAACAGAAAAATAAAGTTTTTGCTGAAAAAGTAACTGTTGCTAGGGAACCTAGTCCTTCACATAAAAAACGTATAATGCCTGCTTGGACCAAAAGAGCCCTTATTCACCCCTTTCCTCATTACAAGGGACCCAAACTTGTTTGGGCTCCTAAGTCTAACCCTTGATTTCCTTGTGCAGGGAACAGTGAAAGGGAGTAGTCAATAGTGACACATGGATAGCGGCTGGTCGAAGCACATGACCGGAAGTACAAATGATTTCCTTTCACTAAAGGCCCTGCTGGGAAGGAGTGTATCCTTTGGAAATGGAAAGAAGGGATACATTCTGGGAGTAAGAAAGATCGGGAAGTCTCTTTCCCACTCTGTTGAAAATGTATACTACGTGAAGGGTTGAAGTATAGCTTGCTGAGTATTTCCCAAATCTGTGACAAAAAAATGGGGATCTTAGTTGTCTGAGTGTTGTTGATGATAATGCTGAGCTATGTCACAGAAGGTTGGGTCATACAAGTTTCATGTTGCTGAACAAATTGGTCAAGAAGGACCTGGTTCGTGGTCTGCCCAAGTCAGGCTTCAAGGATCATAGGGTATGTGATGCAGGTGTAAAAGGAAAGCAAGTCAGATCCTCTTTCAAGCACAAAAAGGAAGTTATCATCTCAAGGCCACTTGATATCCTCCATATGGATCTATGTGGACCTATGAGGGTGCCAAGTAGAGGAGGAAAGAGGAATTCAAACCAAATCAAAGACAAGAAACTCATTTGCCTTCTCATCCTTTCTTTCTCAAATAAAGCCCAAGAATATCAAGGAAGCATAGAAAAATGCTAACTGGATAGCTTCTATGCAAGAAGAACTCCATTAGTTGAGAGGAACCAAGTGTGGCACCTGGTTCCTAGCCTTCAGACAGAACACTGATAGGAACCTGACCCAAAAGACTCTCACTTGAAGGCTACTAAGGGAATTTTGATGTATCCTAAGGGAATGCATGACCTGGTCCTCATCTTTTTTTTTTTGGAGATACTTTTGACTTGGTTGGATATGCTGATGCTGATTATACTGAATATCTGGTGGATGCAAAGAGCACATCTGGAACGACACATTTTCTCGGGTCATGCTTGATCTCATGGGCTGCAAAGAATCAAACTGTGTGGGTCTTTCTACTACTGAAGCTGAATCCGTGGTTGCTGCTTCTTGTTGTGCTCAAATACTATAGATCAAGCAACATCTTGAAGACTTTGGGGTATTTACAGCTTGAACCTGGTACAACACAAGAGGACAAAGCACATTGATGTGCGACATCACTTTTTGAGGGATAATATTGAAAAGTTTCTGATTTGTATGAAGTTCTGGAAAACGGAGGACCAGGTAGCAGACATCTTCACCAAGGTGCTGAGCAGTGAACACTTTGAAAGAAATCGTCTAGAGTTGGGGTTGATCAAGCTTAACTAAGGACCTGGTCACTCGATGATTTGCTATGTTAAGAAGGAAAGGTACAATGCTAAAAAGTGTTTTTTGGCGACATCTAACTCAAATCTATACTGTTACTGGTATACATACATGGTAGTTTCAGGACAAAACAAGTAAGAGACATTGCCCTTCTAGGAGTTTTTGCTCAAATTTTCAAAAACCATCAAGGAACCTGGTTCCTGTGACTCAGGTTAGTAGTCTCTTCAATACTTATATGCCTTTTTAAACTGCTGAAGTGTAATGTCATTAATTTATTCTTATCTATCTCCAAATTTTTGAAGTCCAAAATGTTAAACCTTTTATGAACTGATGTTGTCCCGAAAAACCCATTTCCTTCTCTCACACCGACCCAAAACCGATTCTTTTATTCAAAATTAAATCAACCTTATCTCAAAAGGAATCCTTCTCTCAAAATTTATCAAAAGTGAACCCAACTCTGTCACCTCCCAAAATCCTAACTCCATCTGAATCGAAACCCAAGAAGTCTTTGGTAGATTTTAATGAGACTTTAACTAGAAAAAAATTGAGAAAAGAAAGTTGGCTGAGAAAGATGCAGCAGATGATGAGGGGGAACAAATTGAGAAGAAGAAGCGGGAGACATGTCCGCTCAGGGAAAGAAAGGGTAGTGTGAGTGAGGAACCTGGTTCCTTACATAAACAAAAGGTTGACTTATCGGGTTTGGAGAGGTAGAAGACTCTGAAGTCTCAGAATGTGTTGTTAGGTAGAGTGTTGACTCTGATATAGCTGAAAAATGGAGGAACTTCTTGACATTGTTGATTTCAAAAATAAAAAAATATATATGGAATCACCTCTTTGTTCCTCCAAGTCCCAACGTCTATGAAGAAGAAGTAAAAACTTCTATGTCGTATGTGATACTCTGATGCTATATGTGCATGGAGTTGCGTTTGTTTTTTATGAGGAGAATCTTGGAGAGATTCTTGGTGGTCTGGTAGGTAGAGAACCAGGTTCCCGTGGACCCTTGGCAGAATAGAATTCTAAGTTGAAGGGTGATAATTAAAGGTTGAGAAAATAGGTGGAGGACCTAAGAAAACAGATGATCATTGATCAAAGGATTATGAATAAACGAATGGACAAGCTCATCAAGGCCTTAGCCCCTTACTCTTTCCTCCTGCCCAGCGATCCATGTCTTTCATTTTTTCCAAATTCCCTTGAATTCCTATCTTCTTTTGATCCCTATGTTTGATGACATTGGTACTTTAGTGGTTTAAATTATCATATTATGTATTTTTGAAACTACTGTGCTTTTATTATAATTACTCTACTATGGGCAATCACTCTATTTTGTGCAATGACATTCACTTGTTGTTCTTGTTACTGTTTATGTTGTGTTGCCCAAGTGCATGAGTTAATGTTACTGAACTTATTTTTGGATGTGCTTCTTCTGTAATCCTTTTCAATGATGCCAAAAGGGGGAAGATAAATAAGAACAATTAATGGCAGGGCTTAAGGGGGAAGCACACATACATGGGGAACAATAGGGGGTCCTGGTCTTGTATCTGGTTAAGTTAGACTATATAATTGTTCATCAATTATAAAAGTTTGTCATCATCAAAAAGGGGGGAATTGATTGGTTAGTATTCTGTTTTGATGATCTAACAAACTTTTATGTAAAGAACCAGATAAAGGACCTGATGCATAACCAGCACAACTAGTCAGCATGAACTTAAGAAATCTGAGCAGGGTACATTTGAACTCACAGGGAACAATTTAGGACCTGATCTCTCAACATTTTCACTAATGGAAGTACATGTCAACTCTACAGCTGGAAAGCTGTGATAGAAAAGTGACTGCCTGTAATTGTACATGCTACAGTGCAGTAACAGTGAGCAGTCACTTCCCATTGGTTGAAGAATGTACCAACTAAGCATCGGCATCCTTCTTGGGATGTCCCAGGGATATAATATCTTGTTTGAAGACAAACAACATATTCACTTGAGCATTTACTAAACATTCTCTCAAGCATTGAATTGTTGTTCTTGCATTGAAGACTCAAGTGTGTCAAGAACAAGAAGACAACTCCACTAAGACGGACCAGTTTCACTACATATTGTTAAGTGTTGTTAGTTGAGTTGTAATCTTGTATTTTGCTTTCATTGTATCCTATTTGCTTTCTTAGAAGCCTTGTATTAGGAATCCTAAAACCATAAACCATCAGTGTTTATGTAGTGACTAGTGTAGTCATAAGTTAAAGTTTTTATCACTAGTGTATTACAAGTTAGTGAGGTTGAAGTCTTTGTAATAGAGTCATTACAAAGTGGCTTGTAATAGGTGTATTGCAAGTTAGTGAAGTTGAAATCCTACCAGTGTAGGTCGTGGTTTTTATCCTCTTGAGTAGGGATTTTTCACGTAAAAATCTTGTGTTCTTCATTTACTGCCGATTTACTGTGGGAACAAATAGAGAACCTAGTTTCCTATACTGTTTGATTTTACAGTATGTTGCTTATGGTGGGAACTGATAGAGAACCGGGTTCTCTATATAGTTTAGTGGACGCTTAGTTTCTATCAATGATTTGTTCGTGGCATGCAGTGCCTCATAATTCGTCACCATTCCACTTTTAATACCTTCCTCGATCCTTTCTCCGAGCTTGATGATATCAGAGAACTTATGATTCTCAATAACCATTAGCCTTTCGTAATATTGTGGATCCTGTGCCCTGACAAAGAACTTGTTCATCTGATCCTCATCTAACACCGACCTGGCCTTCGCTGCTTCTGACCTCCACAGAGTAGCATACTCGCAGAAGGTCTCAGTTGGTTTCTTCTTGAGGTTCTGGATATAGAAAACATCTGGTGCATTCTCCGTGTTGAACCTGAACCTATCCATGAAATCGGACACCATGATCACCCAATTGGCCCACTTCTTAGAATTCTGGCTTATGTAACAGGATAGAGCATCTCCGGTAAGACTCCTCATGAAGAGCTTCATTCTAATCCTTTCATCTTTTCCGACCCCCATGAGTTTGTCACAATAAGTGCTCAGATGAACCTTGGGATCACCCGTTCCGTCAAACATTTCGAACTTGGGAGGTTTGTAACCCTCCGGCAGTTCCACATCCGATTGTATGCATAAAATCTCATAGTTTATACCTCCAATACCTTTGCCTCCTTCAACACCCTGAACCCGACTTGTCAACTTCTTGAGCTCCTTAGCCATATTCTTGATGAGCAGGTCCTTCTCGGCGGATTCTGGTGTATAGGAGATTGGTTGAGTTGAGTGAGGTAGGGTTTCTACTTATATAGGGTTGTTCTAGTGAAGGCGAGGAGGTTAGGCATAATGATCATCGTTGGTGGAGTTTTGGGGTTCGGGAATAATTTGTGGGGTATTTTGGGGACTATGATAGGTGTTTTGCGGGTATTGAGCAGGGAGATGCTGATTTTGAGGAGGGGTTGTATACTGGTGAGGTGCGGGAGGATTCTTTGGGTGTTTGTTGGGTGTGTTCTGAGGTGGTGCAGGGTTCTGGGTGTCGGGGATATTCAATGTGAGGGATAGATTTTCCAAGTTACGGACCTGCTCAAGCTCGCCCTGTAGTGCAAGTATCTTTTGTTCAAGCCGTAAAACCAAATCATTTGGGGCCTGAGTTCCCCGATCATCGGAAGTTTCCACATTCTCAACATGTGCAGTGTTGTCGTTCAGATCATCAATTTTTGCTTTTCCTTTGCCTTTTGGTGGACTAGGAGGAGGAGAAGGTGGAGGGCCCCTGGATCTGGTATGATAAGCTGATGATGCAATATGCGTGAACCAACCTTGGGGAATGGGGATAATTAAAAAGGAAAGAAAGAAAAGAAAACAAAAAGTAACCAAGTTAGTAAGGGTTCCAAGAAGAGTATTTGCAATATCTAAACACATAGTGCGGGAATGTAAATTCGTGTCCTAATTTGGGAGCCTCGTTGCGCCCGAGGTAGGCTAGCGACAAGTTTATTTGGAGAATTTTAGTGACAATAATTGCCTCATTTCATTAATGTAAAATTAGATGAATCTAAAACGACACTAAATAAGATAAGTCATTAATGACACTTGGCCTTATTACATTTGGAAAAAAATCAGGTAAACCTAATCTACTTGGTCCCAGAAGGACCTTCCCTGGGCTTGATCTTCTTGGCTCTGTCGATCAGGTTCCCTAGGTCGTGCATGCCCAAAAGCATGTATACTCTCGCTAGATGTCCTCCTTCGCTTCCCTCAACATTCTGTCAGTTGGCGACTCTTTTCCTCGTCTTCCCCTCCAGCTCCATCAGACCCTGCTCTAAATATTCCAGTCTTGCATTAGATTTGATAGCCCTTTCCCTCCATTCATTGATCAGTTCCATATCATTTTTGTGATGCTCCAGATGCTCGGCCTCGGACTCATGAACCCTTTTTGTGCAGTTTATTGTATTTCACTTGGGCTTCAGCAACTTCTTTTATGACCCTATTTCCTCTACCGATTCCCGACACAACTACCCCTGCAATGCTGTCTTCCAACCATGATAGGTAAAAGCGTACATGCCCTGCGCGGTACCTGTCTGGCTCAATGGTGTCCCATTCTCAATAACCTTTATATGCCACATATGATGAGCTTCACATTTGTACGGGATTTCGTCATACTGAAAATCTTCCCTGTAATGACTCATTTTAGAAACTCGCGGTATGATTTTCTTCCTGCCTACCTGTCTCATAACCCTGATGGGAACATAAGGGTATATTTCCCTTAACCCGATCAACACCAAATACAGAGCGTCCCTAGATCTGATGATGAACTCACTGGTAGGGAACCATTCGAACATCCATTGAACCTGGTCCTCAGTCAAATATTCAAGAAACTGCGCCCATTCTGTAGAATTTTCCGGTTGAGCAAACCTGTCTGGGATGTAAGTCATTCTCTTAGGGTGATGGAAGACTATATGATCATTCCATGCCCTTCGTGGGAACTCTTGACGATATTGACCACTTTGGAGATGCTCCAATAACCAAACCTGTAGCAGCAGATTACAACCCTCAAAGTGTTTGAACCCCTTCTGGCAGCGGTCCAAGGCTCGGTAGATGTTAGCTATGATCATAGGTACAATGGTATATGTTTTCCCCTCAATCCCCTCCATTAAATTTTTGGCTACCATAGCCAGTCTAGTGTGAATCCTGTCTCCTTTGCTTGGAAATACTATCATACCCAGGAAGCAAACAACGAAAACAAAAACCCTACGGTGAATATGACCCAAGGAAGTGATAGAGAATTCATCATGGAAGATACGACAGGATTTGCTATGACCATATCGTTCATAGAGGTAGTCAAAGGGTATGTAGGACTCCTTCAGGAACTCCAAATCATCGTTCTTTTTCAAACCCATCATTTTCAGGAACCCCTAGCACGGTTTTTCGGCACCAATAAACCCGGACTGTCCCAAGGTAATCCAGCGAATCCCCCTATCTCCTCCAAGAGAGAAGTCATTTCTATGTTGCCAAAACGGAACACAGACCTTTCTCCGTCCTAGAACATAGTGGCTGCTTCGATCAATATATTATTTGGTTGGATATCCAGTAAAGAGGGTAAGTTTCCGAGGACTCTTTTTACATGTGTATTGGTAAAAAAGAGCTTCATACGTGTAATAAATCTTGATGACTCAGCAGTCTACGTGGAGCAATGAAGACACGATAGTTGGACGGGACTTTATGAAGAGGTATGAGGCAAAGAGGCACGACAAATCACACCCACGGGTTAATTAGCTACGGAAGTCTCAACCTATTGAGAAGATGAAGAGACACGGTCAAAATGTATCTGGGCAGAACAAAGGGCGGATTCAGAGATCTTCAATTAGTGATCCACACGTTACACGACATTCACGCAACAATTACGATTACTCATTGTAACGTTACATTAATGTCATAATTAGGCATTAATGCTCAATCACTGAAAAAGGGAGACGTTGTATTAATAAATTCCCTATATAAGGGAGTAAAATATAACCTGTAAAGGGATCATCCGAACTACTAATGCAATATACTTACTTTTTGTGCATCTTACTGCTTTCCATTTACAAGTTTTCCTACAAGTATAATCTTATTCTTTGGTTATCAAAAACCCGTGTTCTTCTTAAAATAGCTTTGGGAAAAGAATACAATTCTTTGGTTAAACAACATGGTCTTTGTCACTTGGCGAAAGGTCCTCCCACCAATCTAACAACAATGGTGGTATTCTTTGGACTATGCCGAACCTGGGGACTTCGTGCCTCATCTCTGCAAAACAAATAAGGTTAGACCCTTTCCCCCTCTAGATTCGACTACTTATACATCAGTGATTAGCATATTGGCACTTAAATCTCCAAATTAATGCACAAATCATGGTTGCGTGCATTGGATTATGGAAACCCCAGTGGACTTTTGGCAAGCTTTTCCTAAAGGGTTATTATGTGGACAACATATTAACCCCGGCTAAGTTTTGTCCATGATGCATGTACAATAAATCAGAGTAAGGTTTCTATAGAGGTCTAAATTGGTACCCTCAAGCAGACAACTTGAGGGAGAAAGGTACGGAACCGTCGACTGCACCGTTGATCGACTAGTTTTACCCAAATAAGCCTTTTCGAATTTAAAGAGTGATATATAGGAAGGTCGCAAACACTCATCAAGTGTTGTTATAGGATTGATTATGCACGAGTGAAGTATGATGTTGAGCATGATTTATGCAACAATAAATAGCATGTTGTCACATATTTTCACGTTAAAAATGATAAATGCGTTATTTAATAATTGAAAGACGTTAAAGAAAGAAAACAAGGAGACAAGTTAGTTTTTGTAGTAAAGAAAATCATAAATTCTTGAAAATAGGCAATTAAATTCACATAACAGGAAAAGGG
Organism: Nicotiana knightiana; assembly: GCA_005239525.1. NCBI lineage: Eukaryota > Viridiplantae > Streptophyta > Magnoliopsida > Solanales > Solanaceae > Nicotiana > Nicotiana knightiana. The sequence goes on from ML383839.1 coordinate 21,052, forward strand.
AAAAGGGTGCACACATATTAGGAGAATAAAGAATGCTTAAAGACTAATTCACAAAAGCAAGTTTGTTATGGTAAGAGCCTAAGGGAAGACCCCAGCAGAGTCGCCATGCTGTCGCGCCCCTTTTTTCCCGCGAAATCGGTTCGACATTTTTGGGACAACTCCCTTCCTATTGGGATAGGAGTATGAGATTTGAAGAGTCGTCACCTAAAGGATTAAGGTGCGTTGGAGAACCTAAATAAAATAACTCATAAACCTCTACGTCAATTCATACCCATTACAATTTCATTCAATTAACAATTAAGAAGTATCATAAAAATGGACAACCAGATTGGGACAATCAGGTCGGTTGAGGGCAGCAGCACACCAATAGGTGGATTTCCATTCTTGTACTATTTGGGATTTGCGATCCCAGGTAAGATCGGTTCAGGATCATAGGATCCTTTTCTATCAGATAGGAAGTGGTTTACTTTACCAGATCTTGGGTAAGGGCTTGAAATTACCTTAAGGGGAAGGTGTTAGGCACCCCTCGAGGTCCACAACGGTGGGTCCCGGCTAAACTTAATCTAAGCGAATTAGTATTTAAATAGAAATAAAGCCATTTAAACAAATAGAAATCATTCAAAACGGAAATTAAAGGGGGTCCTAGGTTTATTAGCCTATAGGATCACTTCCATGCAATACTCGGTAACTTTCCTCAAATAGAGGTATTACGCATAGCATTAGCGCACATGCCATCATCTCCTTTACTACCCAGTTACCCTTCCCCTTTTCATTATCATCTAAGAGTTCTAATAGTGTCTGGTATGTATCATATGTGTGTGCTACCCGTCCCCTTACCTATGGCCATGGAGGTGTTTAGGACCTCTATTTAAGGTGGTTCTAGGCTCACCTATGTTGTTTAAAGGGAGAAAACTAAGCGACAAACAAAATCATGTAGGACTGTCACATAAGGAACAATTAAAGGGCTCACATTTACCTCCACAAGTAAACATACAATTGCACGCTTATTCAAACAAGCAGTTTTTAAAAAGATTTAGGAGTCCTATAGGCAGGACACCTAAATGAGCATAAATAGAATATATAGCAGTTTTATTTAAGCGAGGCAGCGAATACCTATAAATTTGCCTACTGATTTTGTTGATACAAAATCTGAGCATGTTTCAAGCAAGAAATCACAATTTTCAAACTTTAGAACTTTGATTATCTTACAGGCTTGCCTAGGTGATAACCGGGAAGAATCCTATAGACATGGTATCTAAATGTTAATCGGACTAAACAATGATTAATTTAAACAGGCAGATTTCATCTTTTAGGTCCTATAAGCATGTTTCTTATGTGCTGAAACTGATCACAAGTATTATGACATCCAAACATAGAAACTGATTTCGTACATTTTTTCTCTATAGGCATGATATCTAAGTGTTGAAGCTATTTTTACACTTATTTCCTATATGCATGGTGTCTAAATGTCAAGACTGTATTTCCTATATGCATGATATCTAGCCGAATAAAGGTGTCAATTAATTGCCAAATGAGTTCAGCAAAAGAACCTAGGAACATGATTTCTAATGCACATATAGAGGTTTTGAAAATATGGTACTTGAGGCAGAATTGATAATGACCTAGAAGCAGGATTTCTAAGACGCAAAAAATGTGAAAATTCAGGATTTCAAAGAATGAGATAAGTCCTATGGGCATGATTTCTAATGTATATAAATCATCATCACAATAACATATAGGCATGATTTCTAATGCATATAAACCATCGTCACAATAACCTATAGGCATTATTTCTGATGCATATAAATCATCATCACAATAACCTATAGGCATGATTTCTACTCGAACCCAAAAATAATATATACATATAAAGTCCCTCCCAGCTTTTACTAATAACCCCATATCGGTTTTACAAAGATTATTACTACATGCCAATACAAAAGAATTACATAATAAAAATAACTATACTATAGGGAGCCTTAGTGGGCCCAATGTCAATCTTGGAAACCAGGCCTTCAAGCAAGTCTGAGGTATGTCTTTGAGGCCAATAGTCCATAATACACCAAATGGTTTTTGGTGTGTCAAAGTTCCCAAGGGCCTCAGAGATCCCGGGCAATGCTCACACCATAACCCTTTCAAAGAAATAGCTTTTTGTAAACAAGTTTGGAAAGGCCAGCCCCATTGTGTCAGAGTTCGGAGGAGTCTCATGGACTCCTAAGTAGTGCTCACACTGGAGGGGCAGGACCTTAGATATCTAAGAGTAGAAGTTGAAAATAGAATATAAAAGTAGGAGATAGTTTTTTAGAAAAACAGTTTGGACTTAGAGGTGAACAGATTACAAAAGTATAAAAACAACAAGTAAGACAGAACCACATTTAGCAGGTTAAGTTCAGACATGAAGTCCGGTAGTTAAAAAATCACCAGGAACACTGGAATCATAGACAGGACAGAGTCACAATTAAGTCAAACAAGGTTTCACATGGTTGGAATTGACTTAGTTCATTAACTATTACTAGGTGAGCAAATAGACATGTATTAAACAAAGAACAACATGCTGAAATTAAGTTACTAATCAGACAATCATACAAAAAAGGGGGTGGGGTAGCAGGAATTAAACATGCTATTTTCATAAATAAGTAAACAAGGATCATAGGCTAAACAGAGTCATGCTAAGGTAGACTAACTATACTAACGCACAACACAGGACATGTTAATAGGAGCTTAGGCATGCTAGTAAGAAGGCAATAAACATAAACATAGGACAAACAAAGGGATGTTGGAATTTGAAGCACTAACCACACAACCATGTGAAACAAAGAGGTAACAAAGACTAAGGCATACTAGTTAACTATTAAACTGGAAGCATGTCATAAACAGAACATATTGAGGTTCGAAATAGGCTAATATAAATCACAAGGAAGGAGATGGCTAAGAGACAAATATCACAGTAGAAGCATATTGAAATACATAGCACATAGAAGAAATCATGATCACAGAAATGAAGGCATATCAGTTAAGAGATAGCAAACATGAATTGAAGGCAAATAGGATCCAAGAGTCTAGCCTTGGTTTTCAGCCGGCTAGATTGAGCAGCAAACACAAGTAACAGAAAGAATTACAATGAAGAGTGTGTGTGAGTAAGAGTTTGTGTGTGTGTGTGTTTCTGTATCTTTCTGAGTGTGTTCGTGTGTTTTGAAAAATCAGAATGGGGGGATTATATAACACTTAGCAGGGTCAAACAAATAAATCAATTGCACACAAATAAGGCATGCAATATCAATTAATCAGTCAATTAGGGCTTAATGAGAGAAAGTAAAACTTAAATTAAGGAGAGTCTTTTACGGGGTAAATCAGTAGACAGGATTGAGGCTAAATAAGGTAAGTAGTAAATCAAATAGAGGTCAGTCAAAACAATCAAAACCCAGAAATCAAGCAATATAATTAAGGAAGGTGACACTAATTGCGAATCACATATAAGGAAAGGATAGGTAAAAATCTCAAAAAGTAACAATCTTAACAGAATAATATAATTTTGAACCCTGGTTAGTCAAATAAAATCAATTAATCTCTGTTCATTAAAGAATAATGGGCAAATATTGAAACAACCAGTGAGATAAGCAGAAACACTTAGGGCTTAGATAATAGGCATGAAAAATCAGTCGAACCAGTAAAGGGAATTAGATTTAAACACTTATAAACTCTAGAACCTTTTTGTAGAGAACTAAAAATGAAACCCTAGTTTTAGAAAAACATTAAAATCGATTAACAATAAGAAAAAAAAGAGAAGGTTTTTAAAGAAAAATGCCAGATAATCTTAAAATCATACCAGATCTACAAGGATCTGAACAGACTCAAGTAGAAAAGGATTAGGGTTTGAAGAATGGAACGAGGTGGAAAAATCTAGTGAAGAACCGGAGTTTCAAGCCATAAACACGAATATAACAATATTCACAAACATAGACATGAACAGAGGCAGGTTCATTGAGAAAGTGAAGAGTTGAAGCCAAGTTTGTGTTGAATATCTTCGAGATTCCATCAAACAACAAAGAAATCGAATAGCCAGTAGAGATAGGAGGTCGAATAGGGTCTGAGATCGTAGAAAAAAGCCATGGATTAAAGGGTTTCTTGTAATGACCCGACCAGTTGTTTTGAGATCTAATGCGTTTGGCGGTTTGAGGCCATGAGCTGCGTCATTTCAGCTATCATGACTTATAGGCGTGTTCGAAATTGAATTTTGGGAAGTTCAGAGTCAATTTGGAAAGAAAATTCTCATTTCAAAAGCCTTAAGTCGGAAGAATTGGCTAATATTGGATTTTTGAGTAAACGACCTCGGAATCAGGATTTGAAGGTTTCAGCAGGTTCGTATGATGATTTCGGACTTGGGCATATGTTCGGAGCGGGTGTTTGATGACCCAGGAGCATTTCGGCACATATTGTGGAAGTTAGTAATTTGGAAGAAATTTCATAAGTCTGGGTTGAAGTGAATTTCAGTGTTATTGATTTCCGTTTGGGATTCCGAGTTTGGGAATAGTTCTTATGGTGATTTTGGAGTTAGGAGCGCGATCAGAAGTGAATTCGTGGGTCCGTAGGTCAATTTGCAGTCATTTGGCTAAAGTTAGAAATTTGAAGGTTTTTAAGAAGTCCGACCGGAAGTGGAAATTTTGATATCGGGGTCGGATTCTGATTCCGAAAGTTGGAGAAGTTCCGTAATGTTGAATGCAAAATTTGGGGTCAATCGGATGTGATTTGATAGGTTTCGGCATCGAATGTAGAAATTGGGATTTCTTAGTTTCATTAGACTCGAATTGGGGTGTGATTCATTTTTTTAGCGTTGTTTGATGTGATTTGAGGTCTCAACTAAGTCCGTGATATGTTTTGAGACTTGTTGGTATGTTTGGACGGGGTCCCGATTGGCTCGGGTGAGTTTCGGGGTGGTTTCGGACCATTTCTAGGCCATTTTTAGCTGCTGATTTTTGGCTACAACAGTGTGCTACGCGATCACGGGGAATTGATCGTGATCGCGATGATTAAAATGAGATAAAATGGCCAGTGAATCGCGATCGCGGAAGTACTTTCTCGATCGCGTAGAGGAAAGTTTCTGCTGCACTAACCCGACTTTGAAAGCTTGTATCTTGCAATAAAAATGTAATTTGGAGATGATCCAAAAATGAAAGTTGTATATCTTTGTGTCTAGATTTCATAAAATCAAACCATTTGTCATTTAGAGTTATTTCCAAAGAGTTATTATTGATACACTACAGCTTGCCCGGGAAGAGTTTGGAAATTGCATTGTGTTGCATAGGGCTGAATTTGGCAGCTTATATATCGTAATATATTTGGAATTGGGAGTTGACCAAAGAACAAAAGTTATATACCTTGTTGTCTAGTTTTCAGAAAGTCAAACAATTTGCAATTTGAAGTTTTGTACAAAACGTTATGACCATTATACTAGAGGCTATCAGGAGGAGCTGCGCATTTGTTCTTCGCGATCGCGAAGGGAAGATTTTGGGCTGAGAAAAGTTGTGCTTCGCGATCGCGAAGCACTTCCGTGATCACGATGAGTAAATACCTGGGCAGAAGTTATATATCGAAGTTTCAGCCATTAAAAGCATATTTGGAGCTTTGGAGCTCGGATTGAAGCGATTTTTGAGGTGATTTTCACCATATGGAATGGGATAAGTGTTTTCTTCAGAATTTTGAGTTAAATACATGAGTATATATGGATTAGAACATGGAAATTAGTGAAAACTTAGGGTTTTGGTAAAAAACCTAGAAATTGATATTTTTGAATTTTGACCACGAATTTGGGCATGAAATTGAAAGAGGATTATATATTTGAGTTCGTAAAGTAATGGGTAATTTTTATCTTCGAAAAATTTCGGAATCCGGGCACGTGGGCCTGAGGATAATTTTGTCAACTTTTCGAGCGGAGTTGGAATTTATATAAATGGAACTGTTATAAGTATTAGAGTATATTTTCATTGGTTTGCCCGTTATTTGGATAGTTTTTGGGCGTGGTGCATCAATTTGAGTCGCCGGAAGGGCTTTGAAGCCGGTTATGAAACTTCGGAGCAAGGTAAGTCTCCTTTCTAACCTTGTAAGAGGGAATTGTCCCCATAGGTGAAATAATTAAATATGTGCTACTATTTGTGGGGGCTACGTACCTACGAGATGACGAGAGTCCGTGCGTAGATACTATTATGCTTATGTCCGGGTAGTCTAGGACCCAAAAGCATGTTTTATTTGCCATACTTGTAACTTTTATTGATGAATTTGGAAATGATTAAACCTTATCGTACTTGGTAAATGAATTTCTGGAAAAGATTTAAATACTATCTTCGCGTCCATTAAAAGAGAATTTTATCACTTTCTTGGGTAATTCTTTTCCTGATAAAATGTGAATTATTGTGTGAATGTGTGTATCTATGAGTACCTGAGTCGCATGCATGATTCGCGAGCAAGGTAACTCTATTATTTATATATGACCGCTTTGCATGATCAATTCACGAGCAGGGTAATAGATGCATCTATGGTTCGAGTCGTTCGACCCTTCGGCAGTGTACATTTTACATTTATCGTTGGTTCTAGCCGTTCGACCCTCAGTTTCACGACCCAAAATCCCAACACAGTTCGTGATGGCGCCCAAAAGCGGGGTCAGGCAAGCCGACTCTCAATTTGCTAAAGGTTCCTTCTTATTAGATTAAACACTTTAAAATATACTCAGTTATTAAAACTTAAAACATGATTCGACCAGGATAAATAACCAGTTTTAATCAAAACAGTCATGAAGAGGAATGAGCTAATATATATTCATATACAGACCCGTAGGCCAAAATAACAACTAAGTGTGTGCCAGGAACTAGTGTCACAAGTCCTACGGGCATACTAATAGAATATACAAAACATAATATACAATCCCACTGTCTGAAAGAAATGGATGGAACATAAGCAAAAGAAAACTCCAGGGTGCTGTTGAGGATCGTCAGGAGAAGCAGCTCACCGTGAAGTCGGGTCCAACTAAGATCAGAATCGAGCTCTGATCTGATAACCAGATGCACCAGCCTCAGAACCTTTACAATTAAGTACAGAAGTGCAGCATGAGTACATAAACAGATATGTACCCAGTGAGTATCCCGCCTAACCTCGAAGAGGTACTGACGGGAAGTAGACGTAATACTTACTAGGGTCAACATTTCTAAATAACATGATTTAATAGGAACTAGGCACGTATAACAGTCGTAGAAAATCACAAGAGATAAATTATCAAGTATAGTCGTATTTACCTTTGCATGTCAAATTTAACTAGCACATAGTGTACTAAATTCCCTTATTAACATGAACCAATTTATACAATTACAAAAAATTCCCAGTAAATCATACAGCACATAATAGGCCGGAAACATACAGCCGAAGCGTCGCGAAAATAAATGTGCACTGCCGAGGGTCGAACGGCTCGAACAATAGATACATCTATTACCCCGCTCGCGAATCAAACATGCGACGCGGTTGACATAATAGTAGGGCTATTCCGCTCACGAATCATACATGTGACGCGGTGCCGCATACCTACATAAAATTATCAATTTTTCAGGAATTATCAGAGATTGCAAGAACCTAAGCAATATATCATAGACCACAACTTCCTAATATTCTCATGCCAAATCAAGGATAATAAGCAACTCAAAATACGTTTAGGAATACATGTAAGGCACATATAAGCATGCTCGTGAGTCCTAGAACTACCCAATATAACATAGTAGTAGCTACGCATGGAATCTCATCACTTCGTGCGTGTGTAGCCCCCGCAAATAAGGACATGCAATTATTTATAATCACCTATGGGGACAATTCCCTCTTACAAGGTTAGAAAGGAGACTCACCTCGCGTCGAGCCTACTCCCCGGACCAAGAACGCGCCCGAAATTCTGAACTCTACACCCGAGGACTCAAACTAGCCAAATGTTATACAAATTCATCAATTTATGCTCAAAGTATGGAAATTCTTCTACTCATTTAGTAAATTCACCATTCTTGAAGATATTCTAAAATCCGACCCCGGGACCGCATGCTCGGATTCCAATAATTCTCGAAGGAAACACCCACCCATAGCCTAAGGATCATTAATATACGATTTTCACTCGATTCCATAGCTAATAGACGGGTAATTTTCTACATTTTCAAAAGCCCTAGGTTACTACCCCAAATCCTTAGTTTTCACTAATTTAGATGGTTAACTTAGCTTGTAATCCATGCATGAAGCTAATATTAGAGTAGAATTTACTTACCTTCAATAACCAGGTCGTTTGCCCCTTTAAAATGGTGGAAATCATCCCAAGGAAGAAGAAGAAAATAAGTGAAATGAATTAAATTCCGTGTATAAAAACACATTGTCTGAACAATGTTTCCGCACCTGCGGCTCGAGGACCGCACCTGCGAGCAAGGGCTCGCACCTGCGGAAATGGACGAGGAAGCCTGGGCCTGCACCTGTGGAGTGGAGATCGCACCTGTGGCTCCGCTCCTGCGAAACTTTGTCCGCACCTGCGATAATTGTCCTGATCGCTGGGGGTCGCACCTGCGACTGGGCAACCGCACCTGCGGTCACACCAGAACAGGTGCACCAACAGCTATTTCAGCTGGTTTTTGGCCTCGTGTGGTGTCCGGGAGGCACCTGGGCCCACCCGAGCCCCCGTCCAAATATACCAACAAGTCCCAAATCATAATACGGACTCGCTCGAACCTTCGGAACACCCAAAATAACGCTAAACTTCAAAATCACACCTCAAAACCCCTAGAACAAACTTAGGAACTTTAAGTTTTCTAGACTTCGCTAACAACGTGCCGAACTGACCTATACAACTCGGAATGACACCAAATTTTGCAGGCAAGTCATAAATGACATATCAGAATTATTCCCGATCTCGGAATTCCGTTCGGACCTCGATATCGCAAAAACACGTCCCAAACCATAATAGGAACTTAAGGAACTTTTATTTCAATAATGGGCGCCGAAATGCTCCCGAGTCATCAGAAACCCATTCCGAACATACGCCCAGGTCCGGAATCATCATACGAAGCTACCAGAATCGTCGAAACTCGATTTTGAGGTTGTTCACCCAAAATGTTGACCTAAGACAAACTTGGCGTTAAAGGCCAATCTTAAGGAACCAAGTGTTCCTATAGCACTCTAAACACCTCCGAATCCCGGACCACCAGTCCCCACAAGTGATAAATCATAATAAGCCGCTATGGAAAGTTTCATTTAGGGGAACGGGGTCCGATAACGCAAAACGACCGGTTGGGTCGTTACATTCTCCACCTCTTAAACAAACGTTCATCCTCGAACGGGTCTAGAATCATACCTGAAGTGCTGAATAAGTGTGAATATATGCTCTGCATGTCCTCCTCGGAATCCCAGGTCGCCTCCTCAACTGGTTGGCCCTTCCACTGGACTTTCACGGCAGAAACTCTCTTGGACCTCAACTAGAAGTCATGTCTATCAATAATAGCAACTGGTTCCTCCTCGTAGCCCAACCTCTCATCCAACTGAATAGTGCTGAAATCAACCACGTGAGAAAAGTCGGTGTGGTACCTCCGGAGCATGGATACATTAAAAACTGGATGAAATCCTGATAAACTGGGAGGTAAGACCAGCTCATAAGCAACCTCGCCAACTCGCCTCAACACCTCGAAAGGACCTATAAACTTCGAGCTCAGCTTGCCCTTCTTCCCAAACCTCATAATACCCTTAATAGGCGAGACTTTCTAACAAGACCCTATCTCCCTCCATAAATGATATATCACGCGCCCTCTGATCCGCGTAACTATTCTATCCAGATTGTGCTGTGCGGAGCCTCTCCTGAATCAACTTCACTTTCTCCAAAGCATCCCTCACCAGGTCGGTGCCATATAACTTAGCCTCGTCAGGCTCAAACAACCCGATAGGAGAACGACATCGCCGACCATACAAAGTCTCAAATGGTGTCATCTCAATGCTGGACTGATAACTATTATTGTAAACAAACTCGGCCAAAGGCAAAAACTGGTCCCTCTGACCTCCTAAGTCACTCACACATGACCTGAGCATGTCCTTTAATATCTGAACTGTACGCTCCGACTGACCATCAGTCTGAGGGTGAAATGTTGTGCTGAGCTCTATTTGGGTACCCATCTCACTATGTAATGCTCTCCAGAAGTGCGAGGTGAACTGAGGACCTCGATCTGATATAATGGACACCAGCACACCATGCAACCGGACTATCTCCCGAATGTAGATCTAGGCCAACCTCTCAAAAGTATAAGTAGTAGCTACTGGAATGAAATGTGTCGATTTGGTCAATCTAGCCACAATGACCCAAACCGTGTCAACCTTCCACAAAGTCTTAGGCAACCCAACCACGAAGTCCATAGTGATGCGCTCCCATTTCCACTCAGGAATGGGCATCTGCTGAAGTAGGCCTCTAGTGCTTATAGTTCACCTTCTGGCGATAAAGACACCTAGTCACATACTCCACAATGTCCTTCTTCATCCACCTCCACCAGAAATGCTGCTTCAAATCACGGTACATCTTCGTAGCACCAGGATGAACAGAATACCGAGAACTGTGTGCCTCCTCTAGAATCCTCTCCCTCAGGCCATCAACCTTAGGAACACATAAGCGGCCCTGAAGTCTCAGAACACCATCCTCGCCAATAATAACCTCCTTGGCCCTGCACTGAACCACTGTCTCTCGTAGCTCAGCCAAACATGGATCATCATACTGCCGAGCCTTAATCTCCCCCAATAACAAAGACTAAGCAACCATATGTGCAAGAACTCGACGAGGCTCTGAAAGGTCTAATCTCACCAGGCGATTAGCCAAGGACTGTACGTCCAAGGCTAGAGGTATCTCTTCTGCTGCAATATAAGCCAAGCTACCATACTCTCCGCCTTCCTGCTCAAAGCATCTGCTACCACATTGCCTTTCCCGGGTGATAAAGAATGGTGATATCATAATCCTTCAACAACTCAAGCCATCTGCGCTATCTCAAATTAAGATCCCTATACTTGAAAAAGTGCTGCAAGCTACGGTGGTCTGTATAAACCTCACAGGACACTCCATACAAGTAGTGCTTCCAAATCTTAAGAGCATGAACAAGTGCCGCCAACTCCAAATTGTGCACGGGGTAATTCTTCTCATGAACCTTCAGCTGGCGTGAAACATAAGCGATAACTCTCCCTTCCTGCATTAATACATACCCCAAGCCAACACGCGAAGCATCGCAATATACTGTATACATCCCAGAACCGGAAGGCAATACTAGAACTGGTGCTGAGGTTAATGTTGTCTTGAGCTTCTGAAAGCTCGCCTCACACTTGTCGGACCATCGGAACGGGGCATTCTTCTGAGTCAATCTAGTCAATGGAGATGCAATAGAAGAGAACCCCTCCACAAATCGGCGATAATAGCCTGCTAGGCCCAAAAAGCTCCGGATCTATGTAGCTGAAGTAGGACGCGGCCAACTCTGAACTGCCTCGATCTTCTGAGGATCAACCTTGATACCCTCTCCGGATACCACATGACCCAAGAATGCCACGGAATCCAACCAGAACTCACACTTGGAGAACTTAACATATAGCTTCTGTTCTCGCAAAGTCTGGAGCACAACTCTCAAATGTTGCTCGTGCTCCCCCAGGCAACGTGAGTAAATCAAAATGTCATCAATGAAGACAATGACAAAGGAATAAATATACGGTCTGAACACCTTATTCATCAAGTCCATGAATGTTGCTGGGGCACTAGTCAAGCCAAACGACATCACTAGGAACTCATAATGGACATATCTCGTATGAAAAGCAGTCTTCGAAACATCTGAAGCCTGAATCCTCAACTGATGATACCCGGATCTCAAATAAATCTTAGAAAACACACGAGCACCCTGCAACTGATCATAAAAATCATCGATGTGCGGCAAAGGATACTTGTTCTTAATGGTAACCTTGTTCAACTGGCGGTAATCAATACACATCCGCATGGACCCGTCCTTTTTCTTCACAAATAGAACTGGAGCACCCCACGGTGATGCACTCGGCCTGATGAACCCCTTAGCTAACAACTCTTCAAGCTGCTCCTTCAACTCCTTCGGAGCCATACGGTACGGAGGAATAGATATAGGCTGGGTGCCTGAAGCTAAATCAATGCAGAAATCAATATCACAATCCGGAGGCATGCCCGAAAGATCCGAAGGAAATACATCAGCAAACTCTCAAACAACTGGCACAGAATCAATCGTCGGAGACTTGGCGGTGGTGTCCTGCACATAAGCAAAATAGGCCAGACAAACCTTCTCGACCATATGTCGAGCCTTCAAGAATGAAATAACCCGGCTTGCTGTACTAACTGAGTAACCTCTCCACTCCAGCCTAGGTGATTTGGGCATGGCTAAAGTAATTGTCTTGGCATGGCAATCTAGAACGTCATGATAAGGAGATAGCCAATCCATGCCTAAAATAATCTCAAAATTGACCATGTCGAGCAATAAGAGATCCGCTCGAGTCTCGATCCCACAAATTAAGATATCACAGGGCCGACAAATCCGGTCTACAACCACAGAATCGCCCACGGGAGTGGACACATAAATAGGGGAACCCAAGGACTCACGAGAGGCATCCAGAAAATGAGAAAATAAGATCGAAACATAGGAATAAGTGGATCCTGGATCAAATAACACTGATACCTCTCTACCACATACTATAATAATACATGTGATCCTGGCGTCTGAGGCCACTGCATCTGATCTAGCCGGGATAACATATAATCTAGCTGGAGCACCGGAAGACTGAGCCCCACCAGAATGAACAGGACCTGACTGACCTCCGCTGGCATGAATAGGGGCCAGCAGAGCTCCCCCTGCCTGGCCTCCACCTCTGGGATGACCTCTACCAGTCTGCCCTCCACCTCTGGGTGGACGAACCGCCGGTGCTGAGAATGTAGAGTGATAGCTCTGTTGAATGGCCTTGCCCCGGAGCCTGGGACAAGTCCTCCTCATATGGCCTAGATCCCCACACTCATAACATCTGGTTGGTGGCATGGCCTGTTTCCCTGAAGAGGGACCCTGGACAGCTTGGGGACGATGAGAACTCTCCGGCATGGCACTGAAGTAAGGAGTAGAAGACCCCTGATGACCGGAATACCCGCCTGAGGAACCCTGAATGGCTGGTGCGCGGTAGGAACTCTCTGGCATGGCGCTGAAATAGGGCCTCACTGGAGCACCACGGGGAGGTGCCGGAGGAGCTGAATATGGAGGCCTGCTAGACTGGACTATAACGAACTGACCTCTACCCCTAGCTGAGGAACCTCTAAAATCTCCTTAAAATCTAGCCATCTTATCCTGATGACCCTACTCTCTGCCTCTCGAACGATAACCCTCAATCCGGCGAGCTATCTCGACCACAAGCTGATAGGGAGTCCTCATCTCCACCTCTCGGGCCATGTTGGCCTTAATACCTGAGTACAGCCCTGCTACAAATCTTCGCACTCTCTCAGCATCAGTAGGTAATATCATAAGGGCATGATGGGACAACTCAGAAAACCTGGCCTCGTAATCTGTCACTGACATCTGCCCCTGATCCAGCTGCTAAAATTGATATCGCAGCTCTTCCCTATCGGAGGGTGGAATATACCTGTCCAGGAACAACTGAGTAAACTGCTCTTAAGTGATAGAAGGGGAACCTACCGGTCTACACAAGATATAGGACTGCCACCATCTGCGGACCCTGCCCTCAAGCTGGAAAGTAGTGAAGTCCACTCCATGGGACTCCAGTATCCTCATGTTGTGCAGTCTGTCCCTGCACCTATCAATAAAGTCCTGGACATCCTCGCCCTTCTCACCCCTGAAGATAGGAGGGTGCAATCGGGTCCATCTATCTAGTAACTTCTACGGATCGCCGTCCGTAGCTGGTCTGAGCTCAGGTGCTGCTGCCACTGGCTGGGCTCCACCTGTGGGCAGTGTACTTGGGGTATGATGAAGTGCTGCTGTCTGGTCTGTAGCCTGGGAAATAGGGGTCTGGGCTCCCCTTCCTGCCTAAGAGGTGGCAGGATCCGCTGAAAATAAACCAGCCCGGGACATAGTGTCCATGAATCGCATCATACGGCCCATGATCTCCTGGAATCCTGGTGTCGTCATAAAGTCCACTGGAGCAGAACCTGCTGGGGGCTCCTCATCCTGCTCCTCTATAGTAGGATCCTCTGGTGGTGGTATGACTGGAATAGCTCGTCCCCTACCTCGGGTTGGTGTCCTCCCCCAGCCTCTGCCACGGCCTCGAACAATGGGGATAGCGGCCCCTCCCGGGTCTGGAACATCGGATGCACGTGTCCTCACCATCTGTGAGAGAATAGAAGAATAAAATTTAGTAAACCATTGATTGCACGATAGAATAAAAATAAGGAGAGGTTTTCCTAACACCCTGTAGCCTCCCGAAGATAAGTACAGACGTCTCCGTACCGATCAGCAAGACTCTACTAGGTTTGCTCGTGACTCGTAAGACCTACGTGAACCTAGTGCTCTGATACCATGTTGTCACGACCCAAAATCCCAACACAGGTCATGATGGCGCCCAACAACGGGGTCAGAAAAGCCGACACTCAATTTGCAAAAGGTTCCTTCTTATTAGATTAAACACTTTAAAATATACTCAGTTATTAAAACTTAAAACATGATTCGACCAGGATAAATAGCCAGTTTAAATCAAAACAGTCATGAAGAGGAATGAGCTAATATATATTCATATACAGACCCACTGTCTGAAAAAATGGACGGGACATAAGCAAAAGAAAACTCCAGGGTGCTGCTGAGGATCGTCAGGAGAAGCAGCTCACCGTGAAGTCGGGTCCAACTAAGATCAGAATCGAGCTCCGGTCTGATAACCAGATGCACCAGCCTCAGAACCTGTACAATTAAGTAGAGAAGTGCAGCATGAGTACATAAATAGATATGTACCCAGTGAGTATCCCGCCTAACCTCGAAGATGTAGTGACGAGAGGTAGACGTGATACTTACTAGGGTCAACATTTCTAAATAACATGATTTAATAGGAACTAGGCACGCATAAGAGTCGTAGAAAATCACAAGGGATAAATTATCAAGTATAGTCGTATTTACCTTTGCATGTCAAATTTCACTAGCACATAGTGTACTAAATTCCCTTATTAACATAAACCAGTTTATACAATTACAACAAATTCCCAGTAAATCATACATCACATAATAGGCCGGAAACGTACGACCGAAGCGTCGCGAAAATAAATGTACATTGTTGAAGGTCGAACGGCTCGAACCGTAGATGCATCTATTGCCCCGCTCGCAAATCGAACATGCGACGCGGTTGACATAATAGTAGGGCTATTCCTCTCACGAATCATACATGTGACACGGTGCCGCATACATACATAAAATTATCAATTTTTAGGGAATTATCAGAGATTATTCTTTAAGGCAAGAACCTAAGCAATATATCATGGACCACAACTTCCTAATATTCTCATGCCAAATCAAGGATAATAAGCAACTCAAAATACGTTTAGGAATACATGTAAGGAACATATAAGCATGCTCGTGAGTCCTAGAACTACCCAATATAACATAGTAGTAGCTACGCACGGACTCTCGTCACTTCGTGCCTGTGTAGCCCCCACAAATAAGGACATGCAATTATTTATAATCACCTATGGGGACAATTATCTCTTACAAGGTTAGACAAGGAGACTCACCTCGCGTCGAGCCTAATCCTCGGACCAAGAACGCACCCGAAACTCCGAACTCTACACCTGAAGACTCGAAACTAGCCAAATGTTATACAAATTCATCAATTTATGCTCAAAGTATGGAAATTCTCCAACTCATTTAGTAAATTCACCATTCTTGAAGATATTCTAAAATCCGACCCCGGGCCCGCATGCTCGGATTTCAATAATTCTCGAAGGAAACACTCACCCATAGCCTAAGGATCATTAGTATACAATTTTCACTCGATTTCATAGCTAATTGACGGGTAATTTTCTACATTTTCAAAAGCCCTAGGTTACTACCCCAAATCCTTAGTTTTCACTAATTTAGGTGGTTAGTTTAGCTTGTAATCCATGCATGAAGCTAATATTAGAGTAGAATTTACTTACCTTCAATAAATAGGTCATTTGCCCCTCTAAAATGGTGGAAATCGTCCCAAGGAAGAAGAAGAAGAAGAAGAAGATAAGGGAAATGAATTAAATCCCGTGTATAAAAACACATTGTTTGAACAGTGTTTCCGCTCCTGCGGCTCGAGGACCGCACCTGCGGTCTCGCACCTGCGAGCAAGGGCTTGCACTACGAGCAAGGGCTTGCACCTGCGAGCAAGGGCTCGCACATGCGGAAATGGATGAGG
This sequence comes from Nicotiana knightiana, assembly GCA_005239525.1. NCBI lineage: Eukaryota > Viridiplantae > Streptophyta > Magnoliopsida > Solanales > Solanaceae > Nicotiana > Nicotiana knightiana. The sequence goes on from ML383839.1 coordinate 37,447, forward strand.
AAGCCTGGGCCCGCACCTACGGAGTGGAGACCGCACCTGCGACTCCACTCCTGCGGAACTTTGTCCGCACCTACGAGAATTGGCCTGACTTTTGGGGGTCGCACCTACGAGGCTGGGACGGCAGGAGCGGTCCCACACCTGCGACTGGGCAACCGCACCTGCAGTCACACCAGAACAGGTGCACCAACAGCTATTTCAGCTGGTTTTTGTCCTCGTGTGTTGTCCGGGAGGCACCTGGGCCCACCCGATCCCCCGTCCAAATATACCAACAAGTCCCAAATCATAATACGGACTCGCTCGACCCTTCGGAACACCCAAAACAATGCTAAAACTCAAAATCACACCTCAAAACCCCTAGAACCAAACTTAGGAACTTTAAGTTTTCTAGACTTCGCTAACAACGCACCGAACTGACCTATACAACTCATAATGACACCAAATTTAGCAGGCAAGTCATAAATGACATAACGGAACTATTCCCGGTCTTGGAATTCCATTCAGACCTCGATATTGCAAAAACACATCCCAAACCATAATAGGAAGTTAAGAAACTTTTATTTCAATATTGGGCGCCGAAACGCTTCCGGTTATCAGAAACCCATTCCGAACATACGCCCAGGTCCGGAATCATCATAGAAAGCTACCAGAATCATCGAAACTCGATTTCTAGATCGTTCACCCAAAATATTGATCGAAGTCAAACTTGGCCTTAAAGGCCAACCTTAAGGAACCAAGTGTTCCAATAGCACTCTTAACACCTCCGAATCCCGGACCACCAGTCCCCACAAGTCATAAATCATAATAAGTTGCTATGGAAAGTTTCATTTAGGGGAATGGGGTCCGATAACGCAAAACAAGCGGTCGGGTCGTTACACTCGGCATTTCTTGCGCATGATATTTTTAGAGTACTTTATGAGATTTTTAACTGTTTACTGGCCTAGAATTATAAGTTATCAACTGAAACGGCAAAGATTTAAAGTTTGTAGTTGTGGAAGAAATTGTTATTTCCTATCACTATTTTTTAATTACCTATGATATCCATGCTTAATGTCACCCTTGATTTTATTAAATTGACCTTTAGCAAGTGTTAAATTCGACCTCTCATCACTACCGCTTCGAGGTTAGGCGGGATACTTACTGGGTACGCATTGTTGTAGTACTCATACTACACTTGCTGTGCATTTTTATTGCACAGGTACATGTATATCTAGTGGGCCCGCTTGACGTAGTGATGTAGCTGACCTGGAGACTTAGGAGAGTTGCTCCCCTCGAGACGACCCGCAGCCATCAGAGTCTTCCTCGGATGTATTGTATTTTATTTACTGTCCCATTTGTATTCTGGACGGTTATTGTATTTCATTTGGTTTGTCTTACAAACTGCTCATGCACTTGTGACACCGGGTTCTGGGATGACTTTGGGATGTATTTGTCGATTGAATTATTTAAAACATCGTTGTTTACTCGGTAACTTTATTTTATCTTTATATAATGAAATAAAAAGTAACGATTTTCAAAATACTAACATAGGAATTTAGTTAACCATTGAGTGTTGGCTTGCCTGACTGTGGTGTCCGGCGCCATCACAACCTTGATGGATTTTGGGTCGTGACATTTCTGGTGACATCGGCTAGGGTTAGGGGAGGGCTTGAGAGAGAGAAGAGAGGAGGAGGGATTCGGGGCGGCCGAATTGAATAAATGACTAGGGTTAGGGTGTTAGGGGTTAATTAAAAAAGGAAATGGATCCTGGACCGTTTATCTTCTGAGATAAACGACTAGGATTCCATCTGGGGTTGGGGCGAGTTTAAGGATTGGGTTATGGGTATTTGGGATATGATTTTAATTGGGTTGGAGGGTTAATAATTTGGGCTAGGTCCGAAATTAAAACCAAATTAAAAAGGCTATTTGTTAAATACCCAATTAGTTTGATAAATAATTTTTAAAATAGTTAATAAATTTTAAAAATGATTTTCATGCATAAAAATGATTTAAGATAATTACTTAATATTATAAAAATATAAAAAGCTATTTTCTGGGGAAATAAGGTAATCATGCACACATGGGTTATTATTGCAAAGTTATTGCAATTATAATCCTAAAAATGTAAGTGTGTCTATTCATGAAATAATTAAAGCTTAGTATAAATATAAATGATAAAAACTAATCAATAAAATTATTAGAAAATCATTTGTGATGCAATTAGTAATTATTTATATAATAAAATACTGGGATAAATTGATAAAAATACTTAGCAAAATGCAGAAATTATGAAAAATATTAATTGATGCTCATGAATTATTTTGAATCTATATATGCATTTTAAAAATAATATAGGAAAACATTGGGTACCAACAGCCGTTATCACAAGTATTGTTTCAGTTTGCAATAGAGATGCTTCAGTCCTATTTGATTCGGGATTCACTTAATCCTATGTGTTATCTTATTTTGCTTCATATTCGATTGTGCTTCGTGATTCTCTGAGTGCCCCTGTATATGTGTCCACACCTGTGGGGGATGCTATTGTTGTAGATCGTGTTTATCGTTTGTGTGTGGTCACTATTGGGAGTCTTGAGACTATTGTAGATCTTCTACTCCTCGATATGATTGATTTTGATATTATATTGGGTATGGATTGGCTGTCACCTTATCATGCTATATTGGACTGTCATGCCAAGACATTAAACTTAGCCTTGCTGGGGTTGCCTCGATTAGAGTGGAGGGGGACTCCCGGCCATTCTACTAGCAGGGTTATCTCTTATATGAAGGCTCGATGTATGGTCGAGAATGGTGTCTAGCTTATTTGGCTTATGTTCATGATTCTAGTGTAGAGGTTCCTTCCATGGATTCTGTGCCAGTTGTTCATGAGTTTCTAGAGGTATTCCCTGCAGAACTGCCGGGGATGCCACCCGACAGGGGTATTGATTTCTGTATTGATTTGGCTTCGGGCACTCAGCCCATTTCCATTCCGCCATACCATATAGCCCAACCAGAGTTGAAAGAATTGAAGGAATAGTTGCAAGATTTGCTTGATAAGGGCTTCGTTAGACCTAGTGTCTCGCCCTAGGGTGCCCGTGTTGTTTTTGAAAAAGAAGGATGGATCGATGAGGATGTGTATAGATTATCGGCAGTTGAACAAAGTCACCGTCAAGAACAAGTATCCATTGCCAAGGATTAAAGATTTATTTGATTAGCTTCAAGGTGACAAGGTGTTTTTGAAGATTGATTTGAGATGTGGCTACCATCAGTTGAGGATTAGGGCATCCGATGTCCCTAAGACGGCTTTTCGGACTCAATACGGGCATTATGAGTTCCTAGTGATGTCCTTTAGGTTGACAAATGCCCCGGAAACATCATGGATTTGATGAAATGAGTGTTCAAGCCTTATTTAGACTCCTTTGTGATTGTGTTTATTGACGATATCTTGATCTACTCCTGCATCCGAGAGGAGCATGAGCAACATCTTAGGATTGTGCTTCAGGCTCTGAGAGACAGCCAGTTATATGAAAAATTCTTGAAGTACGAGTTTTGGTTGGATTCAGTCGCTTTCTTGGGGCACATTGTATCAGCAGAGGGAATTTAGGTGGATCCTAAGAAGATTGAGGCAGTTCAGAACTGGCCTAGACCGACTTCAACTATGGAGATCAGGAGTTTGTTGGGTTTGGCAGGCTATTACCACCGATTTGTGGAGGGGTTTTCATCTATAGCAGCCCTGTTGACCAGGTTGACCCAGAAAGGTGCCTCGTTCATATGGTCAGACGAGTGTGAGTCGAGCTTTCAGAAGCTCAAGACTGTATTGACTACAGCGCCGATGTTGGTGTTGCCCGTAGGTTCAGGATCTTACACGGATTGTGATGTGTCCCGTGTTGGGCTCGGTGCAGTATTTATGCAGGAGGGCAGGGTGATTGCATATGCGTCACGGCAGTTGAAGGTTCACGAGAAGAATTACAATGTCCATGACTTAGAGTTGGTAGGAATTGTTCATGCGCTGAAGTTTGGAGGCAATATCTTTACAGTGTTCGTGTGAGGTTTTCACTTATCATTGGAGCCTTCAGTATTTGTTAAAGAAAAAGGATCTCAATTTGAGGCAGAGAAGGTGGTTGGAGCTTTGAAAGACTATGATATCACCATCTTGTATGGCAGCCTTGCGTTCATTCCAATCGGTGAAAGGCCGTTCGCATCATATGTTCAAACTTTGTCCAACAGGTTTGTGAGGTTGGATATTTCAAATCACATTCGTGTTTTAGCTTTCATAGTCACTCGGTCTTCTTTGTTTGAGCGCATCAGGGATCGGTAGTATGATGACCCTCATTTGTTGGTACTTAGGAACACAGTGAGGCACAGTGGTGCCAAACAGGTTACTGTTGGTGATGACGGGGTCTTGAGGATGTAGGGTCGTGTTTGTGTGCCTAATGTGGATAGACTTCGTGAGTTGATTCTTGAGGAGGCCCACAGTTACCGATATTCTATTCATCCGGGGGCCGCAAAGATGTATCAGGATTTGCGGCAGCATTATTGGTAGAGGAGGATGAAGAAGGATATAGTTGCTTATGTAGCTCGGTATCTAAATTGCCAGCAAGTCAAGTATGGCATCAGAGACCTGGTGGTTTGCTTCAGAAGATAGAGATTCCTGAGTGGAAGTGGGAGCGTATCACTATGGATTTCGTTGTTGGACTCCCACGGACTCAGTGAAAGTTCGATGTCGTTTGGGTCATTGTGGACAAGCTGACTAAGTCAGCGCATTTCATTCCTATGGAAGTTACCTATGTTGGAAGAGATTTACATCCACGAGATCGTCCATCTTCATGGTGTGCCCGTGTCTATCATTTCTGATCGAGGTACACAGTTTACCTCGCACTTCTGGAGGGCAGTACAGTGTGAGTCGGGCACGCGGGTTGAGTTGAGCACAACGTTTCATCCTCAGACGGACGGACAGTCTGAGCACACTATTTAGATCTTGGAGGATATGCTCCGCGCATATGTTATAGACTTCGGAGGATCGTGGGATCAGTTTTTGCCCCTTGCTTAGTTCGCCTACAACAACAGCTACCAGTCGAGCATTCAGATGGCTCCCTATCAGGCATTATATGGTAGGCGGTGTCGGTTTCCAGTTGGGTGTCTTGAGCCGGGGGAGACTCGGTTTTTAGGTACAGATCTAGTAAAGGATGCCTTGGATAAGGTCAGGATTATTCAGGATCGACTTCGCACAGCTCAGTCTAGGAAGAAGATTTATGCCGATCGTAGAGTTCGTGATGTTGCATTCATGGTCGGTGAGAGAGTGTTTCTTCGGGTATCACCCATGAAGGGTGTCATGACGTTTGGAAATAAGGGAAAGCTGAGCCCTAGGTTATCGGACCTTTTGAGATTCTCCAGAGAGTGAGAGGGGTAGATTACATGCTTGCGTTGCCTCCGGGGTTATCAACAGTTCATCCAGTATTCCATGTGTCCATGCTCTGAAAGTATCATGGTGATCCGTCCCACGTGTTAGATTTCAGCTCTGTCCAGTTGGAAAAGGATTTGACTTACAAGGAAGAGCTGGTGGTTATCTAGCCCGGCAGGTTTGTCAATTGAGGTTGAAGAGTTATCCTTCGGTTTGGGTGTAGTGGAGAGGTCAACCTATCAAGGAAGCTACTTGGGAGTCCGAGTCGAACATGCAGAGTAGATATCCCCACCTATTCACCAGTTCAGGTACTTTTCTATGTCTGTTAGAGGACAAACGGTTGTTTTAGAGGTGGAGAATGTGATGAACTGATAGTTCATATTATGATTTAAAACCTAATTCTCTGATCGGGAGCCTTAAAATCATGTTTTAACCTTTCTCAATTTGTGTGCGCAGTCCGGATGTCTTTCCGGAAAGCTTTTATGCTAAAACCTATGAAAAATTAAGGATTTTTGCCTAAAACTTCATTGAGTTGACTTCGATCAACATTTTTAGTAAATGGACCCGGATACATGTTTTGACGATCTCGGTGGGTCTGTACTGTGATTTGGTACTTGGGCGTATGCCCAGAATCGGATTGGGAAGTCCCTAAGCCGAGATATCGGACTTTGCGAAATTTGAAAGTTAAAGGCTTAATGAATTTGACATGGTTGACCAAAGTTTGAATTTTTAGATAACAAGTCCAAATTTTGGTTTCAAAAAATGGTATAGGTCCAATACCATATCTATGACTTGTCTGTGAAATTTGATGAAAAGCGGAGTTGGTTTGACGTGATTCAGACGTCCGATTGTGAAAATAGAGATTTCAAAGTTTTCTTAAAAATTCATTTGATTTGGTGTTTAATTCATAGTTTTAGGTGTTATTTTGGCAATTTGATCGCACGAGCAAGTTCATATGATATGTTTAGACTAGTGTGCACTTTTGGTTTAGACCCCCGAGGGCTCAGGTGAGCTTCAGATAGGCTACGGAGTGAAATTTGACTTGGAGAAATTGCTGGTGCATTTGATCTTGTTGCATGCCTCTAATCTCACATTTGCGAGATCAGGCATCGCATTTTGCGACTTCTGAAGGGTTCGCATTTGCGAGCTTCTCATCGCAAAAGCGAAGAGAAGCTGGGCCACACAGGTTTCGCATTTCCGAAGTGGGTCTGGGGATGCATTCTTCGTTTGCGATGATTGTGCCGCATTTGTAGTCATGTCAGAGTTCTCATTTGCGAAGACAACAGAGGTGTGAAGGGCTTTGCATTTACGATGGTTCCTTCACATTTGCATTTGCGACATCTGCAGCTGGGTAAATATGACTTAGACGGGATTTTTCTCCAGTTCTTCAAATTTTCAAAACCTAAAACACAAGAAGTGATTTTCCAAAGAAATTTTCTTCCCTAAATCATTGGTAAGTGATCTTAAACTAATTTCTTTCAATCTTTCACTACTTTTCCTAAGATTTCAACCTAAAATCTAAGGTTTTTCATGGTGGAATTGGGGGGTTTTGGGTAGAAACTAGGGATTTGGTAAATTGGGAATTTAGACCTCAAATTGAGGTCGGATTCCAAAATAAATTACATAACCGGGCTCGGGGTGAATGGGTAATCGGGGTTTTGTCTGAATTTTGGGTTTGGACCAAGCGAGCTCGGGTATTGACTTTTGTTGACTTTTTTCAAAAATGGCCTAAATTGAATTGTTGGTTGGTAAATTACTAGATTCTATTAGTTTGGAGGCTTGTGTGAAAGGAAAGGTCGTGGTTGAGCTTTGAGTTAAGACGTTGGAGTGAGGTAAGTGTCGTGGTTAACCTTGATTGAGGGAATAAGAATTGTTTGCCTATTTTCTAATTGTTTAATTGTTGGGAACAATGTATATGTGAAGTGAATTGAGTATTGTTCATGTGATTCATGTTTAGACAGTATTGTTAAATCGATCGCTTTTATCATGCTTACGAATATTTTGATGGTAATTGAGTATTTATTTCGAAGTTGAGGTTGACATTGTGGAACCAAATGTGGAAGTAAGGCTTATACTTGTTATTTTATCCTCTGTTGTTGTTGTTCATTGCACTAGGGTAAGGGAGAGTATTAATGCACGAAGGGTGATGTCGTGCCATTTTTATTGGCTTTATGGTGAGGTTGAGAGTGTTAATGCACGAAGGGTGATGTCGTTCCATATTGAGAGTGTTAATGCACGAAGGGTGATGTCGTGCCATATTGAGAGTGTAATGCACGAAGGGTGATGCCGTGCCATGTTATGAGAGTTAATGCACGAAGGGTGATGCCATGTCGTTTCTATTAATTTCATGGTGAGGATGAGAGTAAATGCACGAAGGGTGATGCCGTGCACTTTTATTTTGTTGTGTTCATTGGTTCTTATTGATTTTTATTATATTTACTGTTCAAGTTATCTTTCTGCTGTAGTTCTTTATCTCGTATTTTTTCTCAGCTTGTTTCCCCCTCCCGATATTACCTGTTTAGTTCTTTATTGTTATCTGTATATACAATGTTAACTTGTACAGATTTGATTGTAGGTGTCTTGTCTTAGCCTCGTCACTACTTCGTCGAGGTTAGACTCGACAGTTACCATTACATGGGGTCGGTTGTACTGATACTGCACTCTGCACTTTCTGTGCAGATTTTGGTACCGGCTCTGGTTGATTGAGAGATTAGCTGCCGGATTGCTATCAAGAGACCCAAGGTAGATCTTCCGGCATCCGCAGAACCTGGAGTCTCTTCTTAGTTTTAACTTTTACTATTTTTCTATTTCAAAACAGTGTATTTTTCCTTCTTCAGACTTTGTTTGTAGTAATCTTAGTAGTTATTGAGTTGTGACACCAGATACGGGTAGTTGTAAATGTTGAAGTTTTTATATTATCCGTATTCGTTGTCCTTCATCTTAATTTATTGTTGTTGTTGATTGAATTGAATAAGGTTTAGCTTAAAAATACTCTAACGTGTCTTGCCTAGCAAGTGAAATGTTAGGTGTCATCACGGTCCCGCCAACACAAATGTATAATATTTGTGTGCAGCCGTATATAAGTAGTGTGTAATATATATACACACACACACACACACACATATAGTTTAATTACAGGAGAAGATCCAAATAGTGGATTAGTAGTATTACAAAAAAATACTTTAATAAAATTAGAACAATTAAGCATAAGTAATTGGTTTCATATAAAGAAATTCCTCAATGATTATTTTTATTATTATACTATTAGTAGAAATGCTTTTGATCAAGATTTAGATAATACGTTATTTAATAAATTACCAGGAGTTATAGGCAGAGAAATATAAGAATGATGGTACAAAAGAGATGGAATAATAAAAAACCCAAATACAAAGTAGTCTATAAGACATAAAATACAACATATAATGGAAATATTACAAGAAAAGTGTACTAATATACAAATATAATGTAACGACCCAGTCGTTCGTTTTAAGAATTTGCGCCCCGATCCCCAATTTACCGCTTCTCCCATGTCTATTTATGTTATTGAAACTTGTCGGAGCGTGGAGTGATGAAATCCAGGGTGATTTTGGACACATAGTCCATAAATGTGAAATTTAGCTTTAGAAATCTGGTTGTAGCTAGGGCTGTGTGAAGACGGATCCGGAATGGAATTCCGTCAACTCCGTTAGCTCCGTTTGGTGATTTAGGGATTAGGAGTGTGCTCGGAATGTGTTTTCGAGGTCGGTTGTGGATTTAGGCTTGAATTGGCGAAAGTTAGAATTTCGGCGATTTTAGCCGATAGGTGAGATTTTGATATCGGACACGGAATGGATTATCGAAAGCGACGGCAGGTACATAATGTCGCTTATGACTTGTGTGCAAAATTTGAGGTCATTCGGATGAGTTTAGACGTGTTTCGGCGTCGGATGTGAATTCTAGAAATTTCCTAAGTTCTAGGCTTGAATCTATGCATAATTGATGCTTTTGATGTTATGAGATGAGTTTTTAAGGCTCGACCAAGTTTGAACAAGGTACTAGGGTCAGTTGGTAGGTTTGGTTGAGGTCCCGGGGCCTTAGGGTTGTTTCGGATGCCCAACGGGTGAGCTTTGTGAATTTGAGAATAGCTGAACCATTCTGGTTCTGGTGTCTCGCACCTGCGATGGTATTCCCCAGGTGCGGACATGCAGGTACGAAGGGGGTGCCGCAGGTGCGACTCCAAGCCATTAAAGGAGTTTCCACACCTGCGATGGTATTTCCGCAGGTGCGGGCACGCAGGTGCGAAAAGGGGTGCCGTTGATGCAACCCCAGGCCACTTAATGAATTTTCGCACCTACGATTGGGTTTCCGCAGGTGCTGCACAGCAGGTGCTGCACCGCAGGTGCTGCACCGCAGGTGCTGCACCGCAGGTGCGATCCCAGTGTCGCAGGTGCGAAATGTCTGGGCAGTTTATACCAAAAATCCGAGGGTTTGAATTTCATAATTCCAAAATCGATTGTGAGCTCGGAACTTGGCAATTTTCAGTGGGTTTTGAAGAGGAAGATCATAGTTAACGTTTTCTAACCTTAATCCCTTTATATATCATTAATCTCTATCATTTTCCTCAATCTAATCAAGGAAATTGGATGAAAACCCATGGAAATGGGATGAAATCTTCCCAAGTAGAAATCTGAGGATTTAGGGAGATTTAGACGTCGGATTTTGTTGATTCTTGTTCGAGTGGGTTCATGAGCGAATGGGTGTTCGGGAAATATAAATTTTACCCGATTCCGAGAGGTGGGCGGGGGACTTTTTGGGCGAATTTCCTAATTTTGCGTATTAGCTTATAAATAATTAGCTATTTTGTTCCCTTGAAGTGATATTTACACCATGCAATCGATTTGAATATATTTGGGCCACCCGGAGTCAGATACTCGTGGCAAGAGCTTGGTATTGATTTGATTAGCGCAGTCCAGGTAAGTGGCTTGCCTAATTCTGTGTTGGGGACTTTCCTTTAGGCATATTTATACTGATTTTGTTGTGTGAACTCCGTGTACGCAAGGTGACAAGTGCGTACACGGGTCATTGTTTCTAAAATCCTATTTTTACTCCCATGAAATCGCTCATTTTCGTTCATATATTACTGTTTCCTATCTTAACTGAGTAGATAGCCTAAGAGTAAGCATGCCTACCTGTTCTGACTTGATTTCCTCTTATTTGCTACTAGTCACATCATGCTTAGGTAGTTTTACTCTATCCTTACCTGTTGTTCTTCCTGGACTGTTTAGTTAAGCCGTAATTGACATACTTCTGCTTTGCATATTTAAATTGGGACTACGGACCGAGATGTGGGAGTTTTCCCCATGTACTGCAATTCATATTTAAATTGGGACTACAGACCAAGATCCGGGAGGCTTCCCCCTGTACTGAAATGCATATTTTAATTGGGACTACGGACAGAGATCCGGGAGTTTTCCCCCTGTATTGCATAGCATATTTAAATTGGGACTACGGACTGAGATCCGGGAGCTTTCCCCGTGTACTGCATTGCACATTTACTGTTGAGATATATGTTGTGCTAAGTCTAGGGCTCTCTTTATGTTATTAAATCTTTCCGTTTTCGTTAATCTTGTTTATCATTTCTTATCTATTTTTTAATGTTTTAAATTGTATATTGGCTTGTTTTACAAACTCAGTAGGACCTCAACCTGACCTCGTCACTACTTGACTGGGGTTAGACTTGGCACTTACGGAGTATCGAATGTGGAGTACTCACACCATTTCCTGCGCATGTTTTCCCATGTGCAGATCCAGGTTCCAGCACCCAGTATCGTGGCTAGGAGTCATCCTATCAGCAGCCAGGAGACCGCGAGGTAATTCTGCCGCGTCTGCAGAATCCCACGAGTCCCCTTCTACTCTAGTATAGGCATAGAAGACTTGTATATTTTTTCATTGTTTCATTGTATAGAGCTACATTTAGTACAGAGCTTGTGACTATGGTGACATTCCAGGTTTTGGGAAGTAAAAATGTATATGCTGAGCAGCTACGTTATATCTACTTGAGATCTTTTATGTCTTTATTTTATTGATTCTGTCATTTTGTGCAAATTTTAGGCTTACCTAGTCATAGAGACTAGGTGCCGTCACGATACCTTTTAGAGGGTAAATCTGGTCATGACAAGTTGGTATAAGAGCGTCTAGGTTCATAGGAGTCACAAGTCACAAGCCAGTTTATTAGAGACGTCCGTACCTATCTTCGAGAGGCTATGTAACTGTTAAGAACAATCAAATTCTTTGGAATTCCTTATTGTGCTTGTCACACCTCCTTTTTCATACACCCCAAAGGGGGTATGGGAGTTTTTCCAATTAAAGTGACATTATTCGAAATGGGGGTTATTTTATTTATTAGAGTCGCCACTTGGAATAGTTTATTTGGTGTTCCAAGTCACCGGTTTATCTTAAACCCAAATCGAGGAAATTTGACTCTGTTTAAATTGTCTGCGAACCAGAAATCCGGGTAAGGAATTCTGTTAACCCGGGAGAAGGTGTTAGGCACTCCCGAATTCCGTGGTTCTAGCACGGTCGCTTAATGATTAAACTTGGCTTAAATTGTTTAATTACTCACTTTTAGGATATATTTGTATTTTTAACCTTTCTTATTATTCGATTATTTAAATAATTAACTCAATACGAGTCACGCGTACGCATACTCGTTTAGTTCGACGTGTCAAGAATCATGTCACGCGTATGATGCAAGACTAAATTGCATAGTTGAATCATATGATATACCATGCATAAAATATACTTGTTAAGTGTTTAATGGAGTTTATTTCATGTATGGGTGAAGTGGAGATGAAATGGAGCTAAAAGGATGCAACTACGTCGGAACATACGTAAAAGGAGACACCCGGGCGATAGCCGGACGACAAAACCAAACAACTTGGCCCTGCCTGGCGTTAGCCAGGCGTTAGGGCTGAAACGCCAGNNTAGCAAATAAAGACATTATTTTTTAACAATTACATGAAGTACGTAAATAATCCACGTTAAGAGATGAACAGGGATATGTCTAAACAAAGCTTTTTACTTTAGCTAACAGTTCACATAGCTTTTTTATATGTTTAAACTTTGGATTTTGAGTTCAAAGGAAAACGTCTACTTATTCAACAATCTTCAAATAAATCAGAAGGCCAAGATGCTAAAATATTCTATGTGAGCTAA
>ML383839.1:50366-69978 GCA_005239525.1 Nicotiana knightiana
TATATATATATATATATATATATATGTTTATATATATATATTTTCTTCTATTTAAACATAGGAAAAAATCTTATATTCTAAGAATGTGAATATTTTTGTTGTTTTTAATTTTCTTAAATAGAACCTATTAAGAGTAAGATAAAATTTAAAATATCAAGATTAGATATAACATTAATATTTATAGCAAAAATAGTATAGAATTTGGGTGTGGTCAAAAAATAGTTGTTCACAGTGCTAGTTGCTGTCATCAAATTCTTAAACTTTATTCTATTCTTGCTTGCAGATGGTTCATACCCGTACCGGACGTACTGATGACCAGGCATCCGAGCCCCTAGTTAGAGCCACTAGAGGCAGGGGCCGGGGCAGGGTTCGAGCACGCGGTGCAGCCCGAGCACCGGCTAGAGCAGAGGCAGAGGAGCCCTCAGCAGCTACGGTTGGAGGGGCACAGGAGCTCCCTACTGTTACTCCAGACCTCCAGGAGACATTGGCCCAGTTCTTGAGTGCCTTCAGTACTCTGTCTCAGGCGGGTCTACTCCCGATAGCTCCAGCTACATCCCAGGCCGGAGGAGGGACACAGACTCCCGCGGCCCGTACTCCTAAGTAGAGAGTTCATATTGGACAGGTCCCAGAGTATATTCCTATGCCCCCAGCATCTCCAGCTCAGCATGAGACTAAGATAGTTGTTCCTGAGGCAGAGCATCTCCAACTTGAGAGGTACAAGAAGTACCACCCACCTGAGTTCAGCGTACTAGCTTCGGATGACGCCCTAGGCTTTCTTGAGGGGTGTCATCGCATTCTCCGCACTATGGGTATTGTGGAGATGAGTGTGGTTTCTTTCACTGCTTTCCAGCTGAGGGGAGAAGCTTATCAGTGGTGGCGTTCTTTTGAGCTTAGTAGCCCGGACGAGGCAGCTTCACTTACTTGGGCTCAATTTTCCGAGATGTTCTTACTTGAGTTTGTCCCTCAGAGCTTCAGTGATGCTTGGTGTGCGGAGTTTGAGCAGCTACGCCAGGGTGCCATGACTTTGTCAGAGTATGCAGTCCGTTTCAGCGATTTGGCTCACCATGCACCAGCTTTGGTTGTCACTGTCAGAGAGAGGGTTNGGCCTTTGGGTCCAAACGCCAGGGTCCCCCAGTTCGGTGAAAAACCGAGTTTTGACGAAATTAAGTGTTTCTCAATTGAAATAAAGGTCTCCTATACGTTAAAGGTTGGTCCTAAGCTTATAAAGAAACTCCACAACTAAAAATATTCCAATCACATTACACTCATGTACACAATTTTTAGCTTGCTAAAAATCATGTCACGCGTACGTGTACATAATTAATAGNACAGGTCCCAGAGTATATTCCTATGCCCCCAGCATCTCCAGCTCAGCATGAGACTAAGATAGTTGTTCCTGAGGCAGAGCATCTCCAACTTGAGAGGTACAAGAAGTACCACCCACCTGAGTTCAGCGTACTAGCTTCGGATGACGCCCTAGGCTTTCTTGAGGGGTGTCATCGCATTCTCCGCACTATGGGTATTGTGGAGATGAGTGTGGTTTCTTTCACTGCTTTCCAGCTGAGGGGAGAAGCTTATCAGTGGTGGCGTTCTTTTGAGCTTAGTAGCCCGGACGAGGCAGCTTCACTTACTTGGGCTCAATTTTCCGAGATGTTCTTACTTGAGTTTGTCCCTCAGAGCTTCAGTGATGCTTGGTGTGCGGAGTTTGAGCAGCTACGCCAGGGTGCCATGACTTTGTCAGAGTATGCAGTCCGTTTCAGCGATTTGGCTCACCATGCACCAGCTTTGGTTGTCACTGTCAGAGAGAGGGTTTAGCGCTTTATTGAGGGACTCCACCCCAGTATTTGGACCAGTATGTCCAAAGAGCTGGAGATCGATATTACTTACCAGCAGGTCGTGAGTATTGCCCGGAGGATTGAGACTGTGTTAGCCCGGACAGGGAGGAGAGAGAGGCCAAGAGGTCTCGAGAGACTGGTCATTTTTCAGGAGCCCGTGCACCAGCAGCACGCTATGGTAGGGGTTTTGTGAGTCTCCTTGTTCATTCAGCTCTCCCAGCAGCCAGCGGTATTCCAGCTCCTCCTAGACTTCAGGAGCCTTATTATGCACCATCAGTATCTCAGGTGCCTCCTGCTCGAGGTGCTATCACTGGCCAGGCCAGCAGGCCAGTTCAGAGTCAGCAGTGGCCGCCACGTCCCCGAGGGGTTGCTTTGAGTGTGGTGACCCTCATCATATGACCATAGATTGACCTAGAGCGAGGAGGGGTGCACCACCTCAGACTTATCAAGGTTTACCCCCTCATATTTATCAGGATCCACGTCTTCCATCAGGCCCTCCAGCTATTCTTCCAGCCCCAGCTGCTACCCCACTACCTCAGGCAGCTCGAGGTGGAGGTCAGGGAGGTCGAGGTCGCCCTAGAGGGGGAGGCCAGGCCAGGTACTATACTCTTATGGCCCGGTCTGAGGCCATTACTTCAGATTCAGTCATTACACGTATTGTTCCCGTTTGTCATAGGGATGCATCGGTATTATTTGACCCAGGCTCTCAATATTCATATGTGTCTTCCTATTTTGCTTCACATCTGGGGATAGCCCGGGACTCATTGAGTTCCCCTGTTTATGTTTCTACTCCGATGGGAGATTCTCTTGTTGTGGACCGCGTATATCGGTCATGTTTGATTATTATCAGTGGTTTTGAGACCAGAGCTAATTTACTACTACTCAGTATGATAAATTTCGATGTTATATTAGTTATGGACTGGTTGTCTCCCTATAATGATATTCTTGATTGTCACGCCAAGACGTGACGCTGGCTATGCCAGGATTTCCGAGGTTAGAGTTTAGAGGTTCCTTGGAGTACACTCCCCGCCGAGTCATTTCTTTTTTTTAGGCTCAGCGGATGGTTGGAAAGGGGTGTGATGCATATTTGGCTTATGTGAGAGATGTTAGTACTGAGACCCCTACAGTTGAGTCAGTTCCAGTTGTCAGGGACTATTCTGATGTATTTCCAGTTGATCTTCCTGGTATGCCACCCGATAGGGACATTGATTTCGGCATTGACTTGTTGCCAGGCACTCAGCCCATTTCCATTCCTCCTTATCGCATGGCTCCTCCTGAGTTGAAGGATTTGAAGGAGCAGTTACAGGAGTTGCTTGAGAAGGGATTCATCAGGCCCAGTGTATCACCTTGGGGCGCTCCGGTATTATTTGTGAAGAAAAAGGATGGCCCGATGCGTATGTGTATTGACTACCGACAGCTGAATAAGGTGACAATGAAGAACAGGTACACATTGTCTCGCATTGATGATCTATTTGACCAGTTACAGAGTGTTAGGGTGTTCTCCAAGATTGATCTACGTTCTGGTTATCATCAGTTGAAGATTCGGGAACCGGATATCCCGAAGACTGCCTTTAGGACCATATATGGCCACTATGAGTTCCTTGTTATGTCATTTGGGCTTACCAATGCCCCAGCAGCCTTCATGCACCTGATGCGCATCATATTTCGGCCTTATCTTGATACTTTCGTCATTGTGTTCATTGATGACATTCTGGTATATTCTGGGTCCCAGGAGGACCATGAGCAGCACTTGAGGATCGTGCTTCAGACATTGAGGGAGAAGAAGTTGTATGCCAAGTTTTCTAAGTGTGAATTTTGGCTTGATTTTGTGGCATTCCTAGGCCATGTGGTGTCTTCAGATGGGATCAAGGTAGATCCGAAGAAGGTGGAGGCGGTTCAGAGTTGGCCCAGACCGTCCTCGGCTACTGAGATCCGTAGTTTCCTCGGTTTGGCTGGGTATTATCGCCATTTTGTGGAGGGATTTTCATCCATTTCAGCGCCTATGACCAGACTGACCCTGAAGGGTGCATCTTTTATATGGACTAAGAATTGTGAGTAGAGATTTCAGAAGCTCAAGACAGCCCTGACTATAACTCTTGTGTTGGTTTTGCCTACCGGTTCCGGGTCCTATATAGTTTATTGTGATGCTTCGAGGATTGGCTTGGGAGCGGTGTTAATGCAGGACGGTAGGGTGATTGCCTACACGTCCAGACAGTTGAAGGTCCATGAGAAAAACTACCTTTTTCATGATCTCGAGTTGGCAGCAATTGTTCACGCCCTGAAGATATGGCGTCATTATTTATATGGCGTTCCCTGTGAGATATTCACGGATCACCGGAGTTTGCAGCACATATTCAGGCAGAAGGATCTAAATTTGTGCCAGTGTAGGTGGTTGGAGTTTCTAAAGGACTATGACACCACCATATTATACCACCCAGGAAAGGCCAATGTGTTGGCCGACGCCTTGAGTCGCCGGGCGGAGAGTTTGGGGAGTTTGGCATACCTTCATGCAGCTGAGAGGCCTCTAGCCTTAGATGTTCAGTCCTTAGCCAGTCAGTTCGTGAGATTGGATCTTTCTGAGCCTTGCCGGGTATTAGCTTGTGTGGTTGCTCGATCTTCCCTTCATGACCGTATCAGAGAGCGCCAGTATGATGATCCCCACCTTTTGGTTCTTCAGGATAGAGTCCGGCGGGGTGATGCCAGAGATGTGACTATAGGAGATGACGGGATGATGAGGATGCAGGGTCCTATATGTGTGCCCAACGTGGATGGGCTTCGGGAGTTGATTCTTGAGGAGGCCCATAGTTTGCGGTATTCCATCCATCCGGGTACCGCGAAGATGTACCAGGATCTGAGACAGCACTATTGGTGGCGAAGGATGAAGAAGGATATAGTGGAGTTTGTAGCCAAGTGTCTCAACTGTCAGCAAGTCAAATGTGAGCATCAGAGACCGGGAGGGTTACTTCAGCAGATTGAGCTTCCAGAGTGGAAGTGGGAGCGGATCACCATGGACTTTGTGGTTGGACTTCCTCGGACTTTGAGGAAGCAGGATGCTAATTGGGTGATTGTGGATCGGCTGACCAAATCAGCCCATTTCCTTCCAGTACTGACTACATATTCATCAAAGAGGTTGGTTGAGATTTATATCAGAGAGATTGTTCGCCTCCATGGTATTCCAGTATCTATCATTTTAGACAGAGGTACACAGTTCACTTCACGGTTCTGGAGAGCCGTTCAGCAGGAGTTAGGCACCAGGGTAGAGTTGAGTACAGCCTTTCACCCTTAGACGGACGGGCAGTCCGAGCGCACGATTCAAATTCTCGAGGATATGCTCCGTGCCTGTGTGATGGATTTTGGAGGGTCATGGGATCGATACTCGCCTCTTGCAGAGTTTGCTTATAACAACAGCTACCATTCCAGCATTCGGATGGTGCCGTATGAGGCTTTGTATGGTAGGCGGTGAAGGTCTCTCGTGGGATGGTTTGATCCGGGTGAGGCCCGATTGTTGGGTACAGACTTGGTTCAGGATGCCCTGGACAATTTGAAGGTGATTCAGGAGAGACTTCGCACAGCTCAGTCCAGGCAGAAGAGCTATGCGGACCAGAAGGTTCGTGACTTGGCATTTACGGCTAGTGATCGGGTTTTGCTTGGGGTATCTCCTATGAAGGGCGTCATGAGGTTCGGGAAGAAAGGCAAGCTAAGTCCGAGATTTATTGGCCCTTTTAAGGTGTTGCGACATGTTGGGGAGGTTGCTTATGAGCTAGCCTTGCCTCCCACCCTACCAGGGGTTCACCCGGTGTTCCACATCTCCATGCTCCGGAAGTATCACGGTGACCCGACTCATGTCTTGGATTTCAGCTCAGTCCAATTGGACAAGGATCTATCATATGTTGAGGATCATGTGGCTATATTAGACAGGCAGGTCAGAAAGCTCAGGTCAAAGGATATTGCGTCAGTAAAGGTTCAGTGGAGGGGTCAGTCAGTCGAGGAGGCGACTTGGGAGACCGAGCAGGATATGCGGAGACAGTACCCTCATCTTTTCCCAGCTCCAGGTATGTTTCTATGCTCGTTCGAGGATGAAAAATTTTCTTAAGAAGGGAAGGATGTAACGACCCGGTCGGTCGTTTTAAGAATTTGCGCCCCGATCCCCTATTTACCGCTTCTCCCGTGTCTATTTATGTTATTGGAACTCTTTGGAGCGTTGAGTGATGAAATCCGAGGTGATTTTGGACACATAGTCCATAAATGTGGAATTTAGCTTTAGAAATCTGGCCGTAGTTAGAGTTGTGTGAAGATGGATCCGGAATGGAATTTCGTCGAATCGGTTATCTCCATTAGGTGATTTCGGGGTTAAGAGCGTGTTCGGAATGTGTTTTCGAGGTTGGTTGTGGTTTTAGGCTTGAATTGGCGAAAGTTAGAATTTCGGCGATTTCGGCCGATAGGTGAGATTTTGATATCGGACTCGGAATGGATTTTCGAAAGCGACAGCAGGTCCGTAATGTCGTTTATGACCTGTGTGCAAAATTTGAGGTCATTCAGATGAGTTTAGACGTGTTTCGGCGTTGGATGTGAATTCTAGAAATTTCCTAAGTTCTTAGGCTTGAATCTATGCATAATTGATTATTTTGATGTTATGAGATGAGTTTTTAAGACTCGACCAAGTTTGAACAAGGTACTAGGGTTAGTTGGTAGGTTTGGTTGAGGTACCGGGGCCTCGGGGTTGTTTCGGATGCCCAACGGGTGAGCTTTGTGAATTTGAGAACAGCTGAACCATTCTGGTTCTGGTGTCTCGCACCTGCGATGGTATTTCCCATGTGCGGACACGCAGGTGCGAAGGGGGTGCCGCAGGTGCGACCCCAGGCCATTAAAGGAATTTCCGCACCTGCGATGGTATTTTCGCAAGTGCGGACACGCAGGTGCGAAGGGGGTGCCGCAGGTGCGACCCCAGGCCATTAAAGGAATTTCCGCACCTGCGATGGTATTTTCGCAAGTGCGGACACGCAGGTGCGAAAGGGGTGCCGCAGGTGCAACCCCAGGCCACTTAATGAATTTCCGCACCTGCGATTGGGTTTCCGCAGGTGCGATCCCAGTGTCGCAGGTGCGAAATGTATGGCAAGTTTATACCAAAAATTCGAGGGTTTGAATTTCATAATTCCAAAATCGATTATGAGCTCGGAACATGGCGATTTTCAGTGGGTTTTGAAGAGGAAGATCATAGGTAACGTTTTCTAACCTTAATCCCTTTATATATCATTAATCTCTATCATTTTCCTCAATATAACCAAGGAAATTGGATGAAAACCCATGGAAATGGGATGAAATCTTCCCAAGTAGAAATCTGAGGATTTAGGGAGATTTAGACGTCGGATTTTGCTGATTCTTGTTCGAGTGGGTTCATGAGCGAATGGGTGTTCGAAAAATATAAATTTTACCCGATTCCGAGACGTGGGCCCGGGGGACTTTTTGGGCGAATTTCCTAATTTTGCGTATTAGCTTATAAATAATTAGCTATTTTGTTCCCTTGAAGTGATATTTACACCATGCAATCGATTTGAATAGATTTGGGTCACCCGGAGTTGGATACTGGTGGCAAGAGCTTGGTACTGAGTTGATTAGCGCAGTCCAGGTAAGTGGCTTGCCTAATTCTGTGTTGGGGACTTTTCCTTAGGCATTTTATACTGATTTTGTTGTGTGGACGCCGTGTACGCGAGGTGACGAGTTCGTACATGGGTCATTGTTGCTAAAATCCTAATTTTTACTCCCATGAAATCGCTCATTTTCATTCATATATTATTGTTTCCTATCTTAATTGAGTAGATAGCCTAAGATTAAGCATGCCTACCTGTTCTGACTTGATTTCCTCTTATTTGCTACTAGTCACATCATGCTTAGGTAGTTTTACTCTATCCTTACCTGTTTTTCTTCCTGGGTTGTTTAGTTAAGTCATAATTGACATACTTCTGCTTTGCATATTTAAATTGGGACTACGGACCGAGATCCGGGAGTTTTCCCCCTGTACTGCATTTCATATTTAAATTGGGACTACGGACCGAGATTTAGGAGCTTTTCCCCTATACTGAAATGCATATTTAAATTGGGACAGAGATCCGGAAGCTTTCCCCTTGTACTGCATAGCATATTTAAATTGGGACTACGGATTGAGATTCGAGAGCTTTCCCTGTGTACTGCATTGCACATTTACTGTTGAGATATGTGTTGTGCTAAGACGAGGGATCTCTTTATGTTATTAAATCTTTCCGTTTTCGTTAATCTTGTTTATCATTGCTTATCTATTTTTCACTTTTTTAAATTGTATATTGGCTTGTTTTACAAACTCAGTAGGGCCTTAACCTGACATCGTCACTACTTGACTGGGGTTAGGCTTGGCACTTACGGAGTACCGAATGTGGAGTACTCACGCCCTTTCCTGCACATGTTTTCCCATGTGCAGATCCAGGTTCCAGCACTCCGTATCGTGGCTAGGAGTCGTCCTATCAGCCGCCAGGAGACCGCGAGGTAATTCTGCCGCGTCCGCAGAATCCCACGAGTCCCCTTCTGCTCTAGTATAGGCATAGAAGACTTGTATATTTTTTCAGTGTTTCATTGTATAGAGCTACATTTAGTACAGAGATTGTGACTATGGTGACATTTTGGGTTTTGGGAAGTAAAAATGTATATGCTGAGCAGCTACGTTATATCTA
The DNA here is from genome assembly GCA_005239525.1 of Nicotiana knightiana. Taxonomy (NCBI): domain Eukaryota; kingdom Viridiplantae; phylum Streptophyta; class Magnoliopsida; order Solanales; family Solanaceae; genus Nicotiana; species Nicotiana knightiana. Next base: position 58,903 of record ML383839.1, read on the forward strand.
CTTGAGATCTTTTCTATCTTTATTTTATTGATTATGTCATTTCTGCAAATTTTAGGCTTACCTAGTCATAGAGACTAGGTGTTGTCACGATACCTTTCGGAGGGTAAATTGGGTCGTGACATATAAAAATAACTAAAACAGAATAATATGAGTTTTTGTAAATTAACCGTGTATGCAACCCAAAGCTATGATAAGAATGAATAGAAAAAATATATATAAATAGACCTCAATATAACAAGGGATATAATAGAAAAATTTATTATCTTAGAAAATCATTAGCTAAAAAACCATACCTAGATAGAAATAGACATGTTAAGAAATATAGAACAGAAAGAAATTATAAAAATAAATTAGAATGTTTCACTTGTGGAAGTGTAGAACACTTAGCCAATACATGCCCAAAAAGAATTAATAATAAAATAATAACTTCACAACTAATAGAAGATTTTCAGGAAACATTAATAAATGTAGACTCTGATATGTCAGATAATGAAAGTATATACTCTATAGTAAGTGTAGATATAGAGGAAAAAACTCAAATACACTCATATATTTGTGGATATAGGAACTCAAATAGACTCATTTAATAGGAACTAGGCAGGCATAACAGTCGTAAAAATCACAAGGAGATAAATCATCAAGTATAGTTGTATTCACCTTTGCATGTCAAATTACACAAGCACATAATGTACTAAATTCCCTTATTAACCTGAACCAATTTGTAGAATTACAACAAATTTCCAGTGAATCATACAGCACATATTAGGCCGGACATGTACGACCGAAACGTCGCGAAAAATAAATGTGCACTGCCGAGGGTCAAACGGTTCGAACCATAGATGCATCTATTACCCCGCTCGCGATTCGAACATGCGACGCGGTTGACATAATAGTAGGGCTATTCCGCTCACGAATCATACATGCGACGCGGTGCCGCATACATACATAATATTATCAATTTTTAAGGAATTATCAGAGATTATTCTTTAAGGCAAGAACCTAAGCAATATATCATGGACCACGACTTACTAATATTCTCATGCCAAATCAAGGATAATAAGCAATTCAAGATACGTTTAGGAATACACGTAAGGCACATATAAGCATGCTCGTGAGTCCTAGAATTACCCAACATAACATAGTAGTAGCTATGCACGGACTCTCGTCACTTCGTGTGTGTGTAGCCCCCACAAATAAGGACATGCAATTATTTATAATCACCTATGGGGACAATTCCCCCTTACAAGGTTAGAAAGAAGACTCACCTCGGATCGAACCTACTTCCCAGACCAAGAACGCGCCCGAAACTCCAAACTCTACACCCGAGGACTCGAAACTAGCCAAATGTTATACAAATTCATAATTTATGCTCAAAATACGGAAATTCTCCTACTTATTTAGTAAATTTCCCATTCTTGAAGAAATTCTAAAATCCAACTTCAGGCCCACATGCTCGAATTCCACAAATTCTCGAAGGAAACACTCACCCATAGCCTAAGGACCATTAATATATGGTTTCTACTTGATTTCATAGCTAATTCACGGATAAATTTTCAAATTATCGAAAGCCCTAGGTTACTACCCTATTCTTGAATTTCCACTAATTTAGGTAGTTCATTAAGCTAGTATTTCATGCATGAAGCTAATATTAGAGTGGAATTTACTTACCTTCAATAACCATGTCGTTTGCCCCTCAAAAATGGTGGAAATCGCCCCAAGGAAGTAGAAGAAGATAAGGGAAATGAGTTAATTCCCGTGTATAAAAACACACTGTCTGAACAGTGTTTCTGCACCTGCGGCTCGAGGACCGCACCTGCAGTCTCGCACCTGCGAGAAAAAGCTCGTACCTGCGGAAATGGACTAGGATGCCTGGGCCCGCACCTGCGGAGTGGAGACCGCTCCTGCGGAGTTTTATTCGCACCTGCGAGAATTGGCCTGACTACTGGGGGGTCGCACCTGCGAGGCTGGGATCGCAGGAGCGGTCCCGCACCTGCGACTGGGCAACCGCACCTGCGGTCACACCAGAACAGGTGCACCAGCAGCTATTGTAGCTGGTTTTTGGCCTTGTGTGGTGTCCTGGAGGCACCTGGGCCCACCCGAGCCCCCGTCCAAATATACCAACGAGTCCCAAATCATAATATGGACTCGCTCGAGCCTTCAGAACACCCAAAATAACGCTAAAACTCAAAACCCCTAGAACCAAACTTAGGAACTTTAAGTTTTCTAGACTTCGCTAACAACGCGCCGAAATGACCTATACTACTCGGAATGACACCAAATTTTGCAGGCAAGTCATAAATGACATAATAGAACTATTACCGGTCTTGAAATTCCGTTCGGACCTCGATATCACAAAACATGTCCCAAACCATAATAGGAACTTAAGGAACTCTTAATTCAATATTGGGCGCCGAAACGCTCCCCGGTCATCAGAAACCCATTCCGAACCTACGCCCAGGAATACGAAGCTACCGGAATTGTCGAAACTCGATTCCGAGGTGGTTTACTAAAAATGTTGACCAAAGTCAAACTTTGCCTTAAAGGCCAACCTTAAGGAACCAAATGTTCCTATAGCACTCCAAACACCCTCGATCCCGGACCACCAGTCCCCACAAGTCATAAATCATAATAAACCGCTATAGGAGGTTTCATTTAGGGGGAACGGGGTCCGATAATGCAAAACGACCGGTCGGGTCGTTATAGAGGACATAACTACAAGGAATCAAAATCAAAGCCGGAAACCTCTCGTATCAAGGCCCGAACAAAGCATCTGCCCATGGAGTCATTGAGACCATGCCCTCAGACCTGATTCGAATAACAAGACATTGAAGAGCATTACCAAACGTACGCACACGATTAACAAAGGACCGTGATATCCGTGCCCGACCAAATATCACAGCGTGAATATCGGCCCGTATCAACAATTGATCAGTGATTAGCCAAAAGGAAAATTTGTACCTTTCTTAAAATTGTACTTAGGGTAAAACTCCCCTACTATATAAAGGGGAAATTTATCATTGAATGCACACATTGTAACACGCATACCAAGGCAATTCACATATGTTTTCTATGTTTCTAAAGTTATTCAAGGTTCATATCTTTATTCTTAAGTTCTTCAAAAGTGTTGGCTCCGAATCGAATGCAGGCTACTTGTTAAGCTTTTGACCGAGCCTGGATTCGATATCATCATTGGTTTGGTTGTTTAATCTAACTTTTATTTGCTTATCGAACGTCATTAATTACTTGTATTAGATTAGTCCGTATATTTTTAAAATTATGTATAAATTCAATTGTTATATTTTTTAGGGGTAAACACAGATTTTACATTGCAAAGCACTCCAACGTTAAAAAGTCAATCATCTATACGTAAACGCTTGCATAATATCCAAAATTAATTTCCTCGGATGGAGAGCTGAAAAGTAACATCTTACAAAGCATAAATGCCTTAAAGTTTTAATAGGAAATTGTTCCAAAGTAAAAGAATGGTAGACTGCTGAAGTACTAGTATTGCATGAAATAGAATGGAAGAATTGCTTCGCATTGTTTTAAACTAGCTTGACATGTAGTACATTTTTTTCAAAGTTTAATCTCAGGAGAATTAACCCAAATAGCGCTTCATCTAATCTCTTAAATTAAAATAATGAATAAATATATAATTTATAAGTAATATATAAATAATTATGTATAATTAATGTATAATTTTTGTACACCGACTGAAAAAACAAATATTAAATCTGGCTGGTTATTTGTGTAATAATCTCTTAATCTTAATTATGACTGTCAAATTTGGCCCGAGCCCAAATGACCCGCCCAACCCGCTAAAAAATTGGGCTGGTTATTGACCCACTCATTTAGTGAACTCAACCTATCTTGATTCAACACATCTCAACCCATTTAAAGTTGGGCTTACTCTTAGTCCAAATTGATTCATGAGTAACTATATCAAAATATCTTAGAAATAGTTTTTGTTTGTTTGATATGTTATATATGACCACAACAAAAGAAAAAAAGGGATCTTTATACAAATAGCTGGTCATATTTATTGTTTACTTTCTCTAGCCATATACATAGATTATACATTCATTATACACAATTGTACATATATAATACATAAATTATGTATACACTATACCTCCACCGGCTATTTTTAGTTTAAGCGGTTAGGTAGACGGTTATTTGGGTTAATTCTTCAGAAAAAAAATCTTATGTAGTAATACTATTCATATGAAAACAATACATATTAATTAAAATTTGGTAAAAATTGGCGGGGTTGGGCTTTTACCCAAATGTTAGCTCATTTTGATCTATCACATTTCAGCCCAAGTAATTTTCAGACGGGATAATGACTTGGACATTTATTCTCAACCCATTTTGACCGCTCAAAATCGACTTAATCCCCCATTTGACACCCCTAATCTTAATTATAATGTTAGAATGATTTTAGAGTGAATTCTCCCCAGCTTAACCTACATTTTTTAGCCTTGCCTTCTGGACAAGAATAGAGGCAGCCTTTCCAATTTTTTCTTTGTGGTCAGAGGGGGAGTTAGTTTTTCAGTTACGGATTTGATCGAACCTAATAATTTGAATTCAAATTTTATATTTATTTATGCGTAATTATTAATTTAAAACTTAGTAACTTAAAAGGACCCAAATTCTAAACTTATAAACTTCAAATCATGGTTCCATCTTACGGTCTGCTAGGGCTTGACTTCAATATTGTCCTAATCTAAAGGTACTTCAGTGTTTTGAATAGAGACAAAACGGAACAACGTTTGAACTCTGAAATTTGTGCAAAATGCCCTACATGACACACTCCTACCCATACTAAAGATGGAAAATTGCTTACATTATACACATGCATGCGCCACCTTACTCCTTTGTCCAATTACTTATTATTACACACAACATGGCGTCCCGATTAAACATTTTCCGATAATACCCGACCGCAAACAAAGTGCTAATCTGAAGGGAAAGACAGCAAGAGAAATAAACTAAAAGGCTTTGGAATCACTTGGACGCTAATCTTGGATTAGGGGGCGCTGGTGGCTGGGGGAGGTTACTTCTCCCATCAAATTGACCTTTTTAGCACACTCTTAATTAAGTCAGTGGACTAAATTTGTATGGAAAAAAAAAATTATTCAACTACTTTTAAAGGTGACATTTAGCAGGACGGATTTATAGACAAAAATATGGGATACGTGAACTCATTGTCTTTCCACAAAATTAAATATTTTATGTACATATTTTCTAATATTGATATAGCATTAACTATTGGCACTCATGCTTCAAGCAGGTCGGATGATGCACATGATTGAAGGTTGAGTTAATTATCAAGGAAAATATAGATCAATTCCCACTTAATACATTTTTCCTTCTTTTTTTACTAGTTCACCCATGTACTAAAAATCTTAGATTCGTCTCTGACCTTTAGCCAATGTGGATACAAGTTAAAAGAGTGACTTAAAGAAAATGAAGTAACGTATACGAAGGTTTAAATTTCAACAAAAATAAGAAAATACCAGATAAATTTTCTCTATCTGTATAATCTTTGTTGAGCAAAATTAATGTGCTGATGAGAAATAACATATGTTCGATAAAATAGTTGAGATACGTTCAAGATGGATTGACACCGCCATTCTAAATAAAATTAAAAATAAAAGGATACGGTGCAAATAATCCTCAAAATTGAATCCGGAGTTGCACATGGGCTTGCCTTAGTATAAGATCTTGAATGACTCCTATTCCCGATTTCTCATATTCACGTTCCTGACTTCGCTCTCTGTTGACACGTCCCTTATGTACACCGGGAATAATGGGACGATAAAAATAAAAGAATATATTTTTTTTATGAAATTAAAACTCTCTATCTACGTAGAATGTGAATTAAACTGTCAACTGCAATCCCACCTCTATAATACAAGCGATTTTATAATATTTTTGCTTTGTGTTTAATATCATTATTATTTGATTATTTCTATAGCATATACTACAGTATATCTACGAGGATATTTGTGTCATCATCAAAATCTTTGACGGCAACCACCTTCCTAATTAATGAACCAAAGCCAAACATTATCCTGCCACAACCATGTGCTATAGGTTACGTTCTTTGTATCCGTTTGTTGTGCAACAAGGTCTTTTAGAAATTTGATTTTGTAATTTATACTAACGAAATATTATTTTAACTTTATTGACCCTTTTAACATGAGATTGAAAAAACACAAGAAAGATTTGTAAATGAAACACATGAATTCGGGCCTGTTTGGGCATAAATTGTTTTTCACTTTTTTTTTCGAAAATTTGATAAACTCTAAAAAAACTGTTTTTCAAAATTTTCATTTCAGATCAATCACAAAAATTCAAAAACAGCCCAAAATTAAGTATATATCCAAACACAACTCTAACAAATTTCAAACATCATTTTCACTTAAAAAAAACTTCACTTTATTTTTCGAAATTTTACAATTCTTATGTCCAAATGAATACGAAATTTTTGTAGGATCATTTTATTCTATTTAAATTGTAAGCTAGCATAGCAGGTCATTTTCACAATTCTTCCTCATATCGAGTGAATGGCGGTACGTTAAGTAATAATATTGGTAATTGCATGGCAATTTTTAATTTATACGTATATTGAAAGCGGCAAAAGGCTTGAAATGCCAAGAGTTTCCCCTGGCTGACCATTAGATAAGACCATCAGATAAGACCTTTCCTCGACTTTTATAGCCCGTTTGTCCAAGTTTCTTCAATGGTCAAAAAAAAATTTTAAAAGTATTTTATTTTCTTAACTTAAGGTGTTTGGCCTAGGGATGGACGTCGATCGGTTTGATTTGGTTTTCGTGAAGTTCGGTTCGATTTGTTCGATTTTTGATTTTTTATTTGGTGCACCAATAACTGAACCAAAATTAATTCGGTTTCTTCGATTTTTGATAATTCGATTCGGTCAATTTTCTGTTCAATTCGGTATCGGTTTGGTCTTGTCGCATTGAGCTTTTAAATCTGACTTTTTCTACTAAAAAATATGACTAATTTCATGTTTTAGTGCAACTAAAAAAAATACGATACCTATAATATAATTAGCCAAATCATTTAGTTGATATAGGAAATATAAGTTTGTTTGACAAATAATTCTTACAGTATAACTATCTCGTATATTAAGTATTTCATCTTATCTTTAGGATAGTTTCCTAATATATAGTGACTTTATGGATGAATGCTTTTATATTTGTTGAATGATTTTTAATATATTTGAATAATATTAAAAGAATTAAAGTACTTTTTAGTTTTATTTTCATATTTTACTTAATTAAAATGAAAAGATTTGATTATTGCATGTAATAACAAAATTTTGAGATGATTTATTTACTTATAATATTAACTATTAAGTAAATCTATTCATGTCATTATTCGTAATTTGATACTTAAAAACACTTTTTGAAAAACTTGGCCAAACACAAATTATTGCTTGAAAGTATTTTTCAGAGTGATTAGCCAAACACAAATTGCTTTTTTCAAGAATATTTTTTTCAAAAGCACTTTTAAGAAAACACTTCTCAAAATAAACTGATTGTTCCAACTTGGCCAAACAGACTATTATTCCGTATAACTAGGCAAATTAATTAAAGGTAAGATGGAAATTAAGGCAACAATAATTTTCACTTAATTCAAAATATTCCATCTACCTGAGATCAATCATGGCTGTCATTGACCCAGCATAACGTGCAAGAAAGATGCTTGAACAAAAAAATGATCTCCTAGATTGCTTTCAGCGAAAAAAAAAACAAAGAGCCCGGTTATTTGGATATTTAGTTTAAATTAAACAATGACGACAAACTCAGTATAATTTTATAAATAGGGTCGGGAAATAATAGTGTGTAACACCTATCTTAAAAGTAAAATATTTAGTTTAAACTAAAAATTTTAAGAAAACCTCTAAAATACTATTAAGAGGTGAACTCAGAATTAAACCTTCATACCTTTGTAATTCCTTTGAAAACCTTTAAATAAATTAGTTAGGACATTATATATTCCGACATTTTGCGATTGTTAAGGATATTGATTAGTACTATTTAATTAGTTTTTGTTTTCTTTTTTGTCTTTGTTCTTCGGTAATGAGAAGCGCACGTGCAAACCTGTTGCTTCCTTGTACCAGCTATGAAAGAGCAATATGTTGGTGGCAATTCCATTAATTCTTTCAATCCCAGGGGCATTTTCAAGAACAGAAATACATAAAAAGCCAGTCGAGGCGTTTGTGAATTTTCATCCCAACATATTTCTCTCTTTTTCTTCCAAAAAACCACTGCTGCCTCTACGCGATTACAGTTTATGATAATGAAGGAAACGGCAATACTGATAGTGCTGCTCTGTGCCACCATAAATGTCGCTTTGTCTGTAGAAGACGGTAAGTTTCTATTCATCTTATCTTAACTTTCTGTTGTTAGTGTTTCTTGTTGCTTTTCTTTTTATAGTTTCTTGAAAATATAGTCTTTCTACTTTTACAAGGCAAGTGATTAAGGTTCGCATATACACTACAATCTCCAAACCCTACTTATGAGATTATACTAAGTTATATTTTTTTTTTTTTTTTTTTGTGTTGTTGTTATTGCTGGGAATATGTATAAAGTTGTGTATAACTCATTTAGCATATGATTTAACTTATATTAGTGTTGTTTAACTAAATTGCTATCATAGATTACTTTGATCAAATTACCAACTTTACTTATTAAGAATAGTTAAAGAAACATGATAGTGTAATTTTTTTTTTTTGTTTACGTGTAAGCGTATATATTGTGAAATAATGCAAAGTTGATCACTCTTTGCCTGCAATTCCGCATCTTCTTGCTTTTAGCCAATTTGGAGTTTTAATTTGCTTTGCCGGACTTTGCTGTGAGGTCTTGTAGCAGAGACAAATATACGTAGAAGATAATTAAGATCATAATAAGCCCTTCATTCGGAAATATTTAGAATTTGTCCAATTAATGCTGAATCTGGTTCTTATAATTTATTTATAAAAATTGGGGTCATTTTCTGTTAAATTCTTCTTTCTTCATTTTAGAGCTGTTTCCTAGAAGATTTATGATTGAATATCTCACACACATTTAAAGAGGAAGAAGATGAAAAGAAAGGAAGAAAAAGAGAATACGAGTATGAAAATCGTTGGAATATCAAACTTTATTCTAATTAGTTGGGAGTGGTGGTGATGGAAGTAGTGGGGTATAAATTCAGGAAAATATTCATGGGCCGACCTCCGAAGTACACGTAGTTACTTATCTAGAAGGCAATTTAATGCCTATATATATCTTCGTACGATATTTTGGGTATTAATTTCATGCAGAATGAAGTTTCAGCTTTCTGCACATGGATCTTTATGACGACGAATTGGCAATAAAATAACTGGTTGGGATTTGGGAATATCGGAATAGCTTCAGTGCCGTGTTAATTATTACTCTCTTTGTTTCACATATGTTAATACCATTATTATTATTCTGAGTTAAAGATTTTTTTTTACCGTGACTTATTAAGATATTTTTAAAATTATTTTGAATTATTAATAATTATAGTTTATAATACTTATTATGTAATTTCCATAATTACAAAATTGAAACATAGTATTAATACAGCTTACATATGTCTCTTCTTAATTATTTGGGACATATATACATGGGACTGTATCATTCAAGTTCATATTGCATTTAATTCGTGGGATTCTTTGAAGATCAGCTAATACTCACCCCTATCCACTTTAATTGATTTTTTTGGATTGTTTTCACACACATTAAAGTATTTATCTTTTAGCGTTAATTAGCAATAAAAATGATCATATTAACCTTAATTTGTTCATTGGAAATATAACTAATACTTTTAGGTTCTTTAATCCAAGAGAAAATTTGAAAAAAAAAGAAGTTATTTCTTCTTACTTGAAAAATCAAATATTGCGGACCACAGAAAAAAAATTAAAATTAATTAAAGTGGACCTGAGAGAGTAATTAATACTAAGAAAAAGTAATGGAAGATCCCGTCTTGTCACCGATCTCCCGACACCAAGTTGTCATCTCATATTCGCTACCAACATCTGATTTCTTCTAATAAATTAATCCCAAAAACGGGAAAACATAGCTGGTAGGCTTACTAATCACGGTTTATCCTAATCCAAGCCATGTTACATGAAATTAGAGCAGGCAAAAAGTAAAAACAAATGAACCTAATGCACTGGCCTTACTTTCTTCACGTGATTACTGAGCAAAACTTGTAATGATCTGATGCCAACCAACATGACATGCTGTTTAGATTATACCTTAACCTTAGGATAAGTTCTACTCCATGTAAACGTAGATATTCTCACGTTCGAGGAAGGTCTGCTTGTGTTTAACACTACCCTACCCTTCTTAACCCCCACTATACTGGATGTGTTATTGTTGTATTTTCATACATATCTATGTCCCGTGTCCAAAATATTGGATTCGATTACAACTATAGAATTCATGCCTCATCTGTCTCTGTATGGACGTATGTAACCTTTCTGTCTTGTCGCTGATCAGGATTATTGCCTAATGGCAACTTCGAGCAAGGTCCAAAACCATCACAATTGAAGGGCACAAAAGTGACAGACCCTCACGCAATACCCCACTGGGAAATCTCAGGGTATGTAGAATACATCAAATCAGGCCAAACACAAGGTGACATGCTGCTTCCAGTGCCAGAAGGAGCTTTTGCTATTAGGCTAGGGGAAGACGCATCCATCAAAACCAGAATCACGAACGTCACTAAAGGAACTTTCTACTCTTTGTCCTTCAACTTTGCTAGGACCTGTGCTCAAGAAGAGAAACTCAACGTGTCGGTGTCGCCTAACAATGAGCCTAATGACTGGGGACTGCTTCCAATGCAGACCATGTATAGTAGTGATGGTTGGGACTCTTATTCGTGGGGTTTCTTGGCCCAAGCCACAGAAATTGACATCATGTTACACAATCCTGCAGTTGAGAAGGACCCAGCTTGTGGCCCTCTCATTGATTACATTGCTCTCAAGGCTTTGAAAAACCCTCATAGACCAAAAGGTAACCCCCCCCCCCCCCCCCC